>SZYD01000663.1:0-35626 GCA_009363875.1 Mikania micrantha
GATATCCGAATAACACTAGGTTATTGTTTAAAACACAGATTCTTCGTAGGAGGATTTCTTACACGAGCTTTTAGTGTGTGATCATTCTGCAATAACCAAAGGTGCGTACACGGCCCTTTCTTATTTTAAAAACTGTTTTGGGGGAGAAAACATGTGCAACAAACTGTTTTTAGATACATATCACTTGCATGAGTTAGCTGTTTACATTATGTGAAAACATATCAACTTGAAAGTCCTTACACACCTCGAACCGTTTAGTTTGCTGTAATGCAAAGCGTGGTAGTTGGAAATAGATCTATTAGGTTTGACAAACCTCACCTGGTAGATGGGATCTACGCAGGTGTTTGACTGACCAAACACAATTTTACTATTGTTGTGATAGACAATAGTGGCAAGGCGAAAACATGCTATAGCATGGCAATCCGTCAGCTTCGGTGTCGAACACGTATGTAAATAGTTTATATGACTAGCTATCATGACTGTGCATGTGTGATTATGTTATCTACAATCTTGTTATTCAAACTGTTGTTTTGAACATTGTGAATGCTTAAAACCTGTGTTATGCACCAACCTTTGTGTTGACTTGATTTACATGTTTTCTCAGGACGCTAAGGCGCGCGTTAAAGGTGGCATGGACTAGGAGATAGAGTCGCATGCATTTTTGAATATTTTAGATATTTGGATTTAAACATTTGGAACTTTGTATTGTAATTTACATTTTTCAACTGTTATTGGTTTTATAACGCTTCCGCAACTTTTGAAAAACTCTGATGTTATGTTTTAAAGACCAAAGTATGTTTTGAAATTCATATAGAGGTCTTCGCTATGTCTAATGATCTGAGATCCTGGTTTGTCACGTTCCCAAACGGTGTGATTCCGTTAGTTGAAATTGGGGGTGTGACAGATTGGTATCAGAGCCATTGGTTATAGCGAACTAGGTTTGCATTTGTAGACTTAGACTATGACTGTTAGACATTAGACACACATGTTTACACATACTGCTTAGAAATTACATATGACATTATGTAATTGACTTGCTTACACATCCTATGACACTGCACTTACATATGATATTATGTAACAGGCATGGCATCACCATCAGTTCCTTATATTATTATTGATGATTCCGAGGACGAGGAGCCGATAGTTCCGGCACCACCATCATCACCACCACCACCTATTTCCATCACCTCCACCATATGAGCAGGATGACTCAGATCCGAGGAGGATCCGGACGAGGACCCGGAGGAGGATCCAGACGAGGATCCAGACGAGGATCCAGAGGAGGATCCATACGAGGACCCGGATGAGGATCCGGAAGAGGAGCCTGAGGAGGACACTCAGCAGATCCCTGCTGAGGGACCTTCCACACATTCACCACCAGCACTAGATGCTCCTGAGCCTAAGAGGCAAAGGACGGACGCCGAGGAGATCGCCAAATTGCGCGAGGATCTGGAGGTAGCAGAAGATAGGATAGCACAGAGATCTCAGGAGTTATGGGATGCTATTGAGAGGCAGGATGATCTTACCCATCTTGTTCACGATATGCGGGATGAGATGATCAATTTGATTGGTCGTCTAGAAGAGTCAGAGAACCGAGAGGAGATTTTGGCAGGCAGGGTTGAAGCTTTGGAGGATTTAGTGGCTTCTGAGAATGAGGAACAGGATGAGGATGAGGAGGAGGAACCAGCACCAGTTGCTGAGTCCGATCCTGAATCCACTGTTGAGGACGATTGATTTTCTTTCTTGTTTTGTTTAAACTTATTAGGAACGGGTTGTGTTCCTACATTAGTAGTTTGAAAAGTTGTGTTTTATTTCAAAAGTATTGTACTCAAAGAAAGTTTCTATTTATGGAAGAATTATTATTTATTTTCAACAGTTGTGTTGATTTATATTACATGTTGTGTTTGTTGATTTACTTACACATGTCACATTAGATTTTGACTTCGTGCTAACACTTCTTATAAATAGGAAACTAATAGCTGAGGGAAACGTACATATGACTGTTGCTGAGCTCAATGAGCTAATTAACAACAGAGTTGCAGAGGCAATCGCACAGTATGCTCAGACTCACAACACAGGGCCACAGGGTTCAGCTGGGGGAGTGATTAACCCACAAGTTTGCACGTTCAAGATGTTCTTGGACTGCAAACCTCACAATTTCAAAGGGTCGGAGGGGGCCATTGGACTCCTTCGGTGGATTGAAAAGGCTGAGTCTGTATTTGAAATGTGCAACTGCCCTAACGAAAGCAAGGTGAAATTTGCTACGGAAACATTGGAGGGTCCAGCACTAACTTGGTGGAACTCAAATGTCCAGACTCTGGGGTTGGGAGAGGCTAATGCCTTAACATGGAGTGACTTCAAAACTTTACTGCAAGAGGAGTACTGTCCTCGCAGTGAAATGCAGAAGTTGGAGGAGGAATACTGGCACCTCAAGATGGAGGGGTCAAACATTGAAGAGTATACGACCAGGTCACATGAGTTGGCCAGACTGCTACCACACATGGCTACTCCAGCCAGTAAGTGGATTGAAAGGTACATTGGAGGACTAGTGCCTCAGATTCAGGGGTTGGTGACTTCAGCAAATCCCACCACCATCCAACAAGCTGTTCGTTTAGCGCATCAGCTTACTGACCAGGCAGTGTTACAGGGGACTCTGCCCAAACGAACATCTGCTACCAAGGTAGGAGATCATAAGAGAAAGTGGGAAAGTAACAACTTCAAGGGTAACAACCAACAATCATATCAGCAAAGCCGGAAACAAGACTCAAACAAGTCTTATCATGGTTCAAGCAGTGGTCAGCAATCATCATCGTCGGGGGTTATATTGGCAAGCACCCCAAGTGCAACAAGTGTGGTTACCATCATGCAGGTAATCAGTGTGAGAAAGCTAAGTGCCAGAGGTGTGGCAAGATTGGGCATGCGGCTAAAGATTGCCGCGGAGAGCTGCAGAACAACCATAACAACCAGAACAATAGCCAGAACAACGCACAGAAGGGTTGTTTTGAGTGTGGCAAAATGGGACATTTTAAGAAAGATTGCCCACAGCTCAAGAAAGGCGGTAACAATAATGCCAATGGTAATGGAAATGGCAACGGTAATGGAAATGGCACCACCACCACCACCACCACCAACAACAACAACAACAACAACAACAACAATGGTGCTAGAGGCAGGGCGTTTGTGATAGGAGGACGTCAAGCGCGGGAGGATCCCAACATTGTTACGGGTACGTTCCTCTTAAATAATCACTATGCCTCTATGTTATTTGACACCGGTGCCGATCGGAGTTTTGTATCTAGTTCACTTGCTAAGTTGCTAAATGTTAGTCCCACTGCCTTAGATAGTCCATACACTGTGGAATTAGCTGATGGTAAGTTGATAGTAGTGGAAAATATCTTTAAGGGATGTATCCTTGATTTGATGGGTCAAACATTAGAGATTGATCTTATGCCTATTGCCTTAGGCAGTTTTGATGTAGTTATTGGCATGGACTGGTTGTCCAAAAACCAGGCTGAAATCGTATGCCATGAAAAGATTGTTCGCATACCTCTTCCGCAGGGAGAGACATTATATGTACAGGGTGAGAAGAGCAGTACGCCACTGCGTCTCATATCTTGTATGAAAGCACACAAATGTCTGCGGAAAGGACATACGGCAGTTATAGCACTTATAACTGAAAAGCCAGTAGCTGAGAGGAAGCTTGAAGATATACCTATAGTTTGTGAATTTCCGGAGGTATTTCCAGAAGACTTGCCGGGATTACCGCCTATCAGACAGGTGGAATTTCGAATCGACCTTACACCAGATGCAGCACCGATAGCTAGGGCGCCTTACCGACTTGCACCGTCAGAGATGCAAGAGTTATCCACACAATTGCAAGAGTTGTTGGATAAGGGTTTCATACGACCTAGTTTTTCACCGTGGGGAGCTCCAGTATTGTTTGTAAAGAAGAAGGACGGAACTTTCCGTATGTGTATCGATTACCGGGAATTGAATAAGGTTACTATCAAGAACCGGTATCCGTTACCCAGAATTGACGATCTGTTTGATCAGTTGCAAGGTTCGAGTTACTACTCGAAGATTGATCTCAGGTCGGGTTATCATCAACTAAGAGTCCAGGAGGAGGATATTCCGAAGACGGCATTCAGGACACGCTATGGCCATTATGAGTTCTTGGTCATGTCATTTGGGTTGACAAACGCTCCAGCTGTATTCATGGATCTTATGAATCGTGTTTGTAAACCTTATCTTGATAAGTTTGTAATTGTTTTCATTGATGACATTCTCATCTATTCACAGTCTGAGGAGGAGCACGCCGAACATCTTCGATTACTATTGGAATTACTGAAACAGGAACAATTGTACGCTAAATTCTCAAAATGTGATTTCTGGATGCGAGAAGTACAATTCTTGGGTCATATAGTCAACGAAAAGGGCATACATGTTGATCCAGCGAAGATTGAAGCGATTAAGAATTGGGAAGCGCCAAAGACTCCTACCGAGGTACGACAATTCCTTGGTTTGGCGGGTTATTATCGACGATTCATTGAGGGTTTTTCAAAGATCGCTCAACCACTTACAGCTCTTACGCACAAGGGAACAAAGTATAACTGGACGGACAAACAGGAAACTGCGTTCCAGTTATTGAAACAGAAGCTTTGCAGCGCACCGATTCTGTCCTTACCGGAAGGGACGGAAGACTTCGTGGTGTATTGTGATGCATCTGCACAGGGATTGGGATGTGTGTTGATGAAACGTGATAAAGTGATCGCTTATGCTTCCAGACAACTACGAACACACGAAAAGAATTACACTACTCATGACTTGGAGTTGGGAGCAGTGGTTTTTGCTTTAAAAATTTGGAGGCATTATCTGTATGGAACTAAGTGTACCATTTACACTGATCATAAGAGTTTGCAGCATATCTTTGATCAGAAGGAGCTTAATATGAGGCAACGACGATGGGTTGAGTTGTTGAACGATTATGAGTGTGCGATTAAGTATCACCCGGGAAAGGCTAATGTGGTAGCTGACGCTTTGAGCAGGAAAGATACAACGGGAACAAGACGGGTTCGTGCACTTATGATGACTATACATACTGACTTACCTGGTAAGGTACACAGTGCTCAGATTGAGGCCTTGAAAAAGGAAAATTTAGTACCGGAATCTTTACGAGGAATGGAAGAACAATTGAATGTTAAACCTGATGGAATTCGTTATTTCATTGATCGAATGTGGATACCTTTGTATGGAGGTTTAAGGGAACTCATGATGGATGAAGCACACAAGTCCAGGTATTCAGTCCATCCGGGATCAGATAAGATGTATCATGACTTGAAGGCACTGTATTGGTGGCCTCACATGAAAGCTAATATTGCTAAGTACGTTAGCAAATGTTTGACTTGTTCGAAAGTCAAAGTTGAATATCAAAAGCCATCTGGTTTACTGCAACAACCAGAGATACCGATGTGGAAATGGGAACAGATTTCGATGGACTTCATTACTAAGTTACCCCGTACACCGAGTGGTTGTGATACGATATGGGTAATTGTCGATCGATTAACGAAATCTGCACATTTCTTAGCAATCAAGGAAACTGATAAGATGGAGAAACTGACTCGCATTTACATCAAGGAAGTAGTAGCACGGCATGGTGTGCCAATCTCTATCATATCAGATCGGGATGCCCGATTTACTTCCAACTTTTGGAAATCTCTTCATAAGTCATTGGGGACTCGCTTAGATATGAGTACCGCTTATCATCCACAGACCGACGGTCAAAGTGAACGTACGATTCAAACGCTCGAGGATATGTTACGAGCCTGTGTAATTGACTTTGGCGATAGTTGGGAGAATCATTTACCGTTAGTGGAATTTTCCTACAATAATAGTTATCATACAAGTATTCAAGCAGCACCGTTTGAAGCTTTGTATGGTCGCAAATGTCGTTCACCAGTTTGCTGGGCTGAAATTGGTGACAGTCAGATAACAGGTCCTGAACTGGTGCACGAGACGACAGAGAAGATAGTTCAAATCCGGAACCGTATGGCAGCGGCCCGGGATCGACAGAAGAGCTATGCTGACAAACGTCGCAAGCCGTTGGAATTTCAAGTAGGAGACCGAGTTCTTCTAAAGGTATCACCTTGGAAAGGTGTGATACGATTCGGCAAGCGCGGAAAGCTTAGTCCACGTTACGTAGGACCTTTTGAGATTCTGAAAAGGATTGGTCCGGTTGCGTATCAACTCAAACTACCGGATGAACTCAGTGGAGTTCATGATGTTTTTCACGTATCGAACTTAAAGAAATGTCTTTCTGACGAGACATTGATTGTACCATTGGAAGAAATACAAGTAGATGAACAGTTACGATTCATTGAAGAACCGGCAGAAATCATGGACCGAGAGGTCAAACAACTGAAGCAAAGCAAGATTCCAATAGTCAAAGTCCGATGGAATTCAAGACGTGGTCCTGAATTCACATGGGAACGGGAAGACCAAATGATGAAGAAATATCCTCATCTATTTAAGACAGCTACTGCTAACACTGAGAGCGCACGTTAAATTTCGGGACGAAATTTCCTTCAACAAGGGGATGACGTGATGCTTTCACACATCAACACTGCAAATTTCAAACTGTAAGCACAAACATTTTATTTATTCAATTGATTTTGTTACAAACATTTTTGCTACATTACATTCTATATATTTTCTGTGCTACATTTCATATGTTACATGATATGGTAGTACATACATGATTAGTTACATACATTTTTGCTATGTGCGGGGTTGCATAGTACAAACAGTTTCAGACACTCACTAGGTGTGAGGTTACACAACACAGTACGATCAAACACAAACAGTCACAGTTAGGTGAACTAACTAGTGTACACGCAAACAATCACATTGAACAATCACAATTGAGTTGTGATGTTGTGTGGGAGTACACACAAGCACACAGAATGATCAAATCACACTAACACGTACGATTCAAACTCGTAAGTAGTTTCCTAACTACTCCTAACACTTACTAATTTTCGGGACGAAAATTCCTTCAACAAGGGGATGATGTGACAATCCGACTTTTCGAGTTAACCTTGTTAACCCTCGTAGGCCCAATAAGGCCAATGAAGGCCCAATAAGGCCAATGAAGGCCCAATAAGGTCAATGAAGGCCCAACAAGGCCAAGGAAGACCCAGGAAGGCCCAGTAAGGTCCAATGAGACCAAAGTAGGCCCAATGGTATTTAGGAGGCCCAATTGGATAAATCAAGCTCAAAACTAGTTCAATTGACTCGATTAGTGACAATTCGGCAATTCGGATTAACTCCGTTAACTCTAGATTAAACCAAAATGTTATGTTTTTGTTAGAAATCAAATCCAAAGGTTTAGAAATTATTGAAATCAGTTTCAATACATTTTAATTGTTAAGTTTAGGTTGGAAATTGATTTAAAGTTTCAATTTTGACCTTAGAGGTCAAAATTCGAATGGGATTATCAATTAAATTCGGAATTGTTGTCATTATAGTGAAATTGATTGAAGAAACCTTTCAATCATCATTTATTAATGAATAGTAACAGCAATCATACGTTATTAGAGCATTAAGTCGTGGAATTAAACTCAAATGACACCCAAGAGTTGTAACCGTAGACACCCATGATCGAATTCGTTAAATTCGATTATGATATTCACAATTGAGGTTTCCTAACACTTAGTCGGCACATTTAGAGAATACTACAACCAGCAATTTGATTTCAAGAGGCTCGAACAGAAGATTTGATCGCGAGGGAGGCCGAGCTAGGGCTTATAAGCAATCTACGTCGATTCAACATCAAGCAAGGTAACAAATCTTTCCTACACCACCTAAAACAACCGATTAAGCAAACCCATATGTTGAATTAGTGTCAAAACATCAAATTGTATGAATTCAAATCCTAGGGTTCATTCTATGAACCGAATTGGGGGATTTCATTTAAAAGAGTTCTAGAATCGAATTAAACTGCACCAGCAGCTTCGGAATATGCCATTAAGTGAAACCCATATGATTATTGGATCGGTTAACATCGAATGATATGATTTTTAAATCTAGGGTTCTTGAGTTAAAACCATTTGGGGGTTTTGATCCTAGGGAGTTTAAAAATCAAATTGAATTGCACAGAAAGATTCGGTTAGGTGTATACATGAAAAACCATATGTTAATTTCAACTAAATACATCGGATTGTATAATTTCAAGTTCTAGGGTTCATGATGAAAAACCGATTTGGGATTTAGAAGCTATGGAACTTGTGACTCGAATTAATCACCACAGAAGGCTTCGAAATATGGTTTTAAATAAAAACCCTATGTTTTTCGGTTTGAAGTAAATGGATTTGATCAAGTTGAATTTTTAATTGGATGTTCACGTTCAAAAACTAAATTATCTAATTCGAAGGCTTTGAATTGATGATCCATCGAATTGAAACAACAATTAGGCTCGGTTTAAGTATTGAAACAGAACCCCTAAGGTTTTGGGGTCGATTGAATTCGAATTGGGGTTCAATCGGGGGTTCTTTGGTTTGGTTTGAGAAATCAAAGGGGACCCGAACCTGTGTTGGTTAAAACCAAATAGGATGGAGTCTGTTAACAAAAAGCGATGTGGGTTAGATGGCAGAGTGTGTGTGTGTTGGGCTGTAGGTCTCGGGTTCGAGCCCGGCCTCAACATTTTTGGTTCTTAAAACTAATTTTTAGTTTTAAATCATAACTTCTTCGTTCGAACTCCGATTTAACCCGTTCGAGTTGCGTTGGAACCGTAACGAGAATACGAACGCATTAGAATGATAAAATTCATATTTTAACCCGAAAACGAAATCGCATATAATTACGATTATTTAAATAAAATCAAATATGATTTTATTTAAACGATTTCAAAGTCACGTGTATTTACGTATGCACATTTTTGACACTTTAACATACGTGTGTTGACACGTATGTGATTTCAAGCACAAAACGATAATCCGAATAACACTAGGTTATTGTTTAAACACAGATTCTTCGTAGGAGGATTTCTTACACGAGCTTTTAGTGTGTGATCATTCTGCAATAACCAAAGGTGCGTACACGGCCCCTTTCTTATTTTAAACTGTTTTGGGGGAGAAAACATGTGCAACAAACTGTTTTTAGATACATATCACTTGCATGAGTTAGCTGTTTACATTATGTGAAAACATATCAACTTGAAAGTCCTTACACACCTCGAACCGTTTAGTTTGCTGTAATGCAAAGCGTGGTAGTTGGAAATAGATCTATTAGGTTTGACAAACCTCACCTGGTAGATGGGATCTACGCAGGTGTTTGACTGACCAAACACAATTTTACTATTGTTGTGATAGACAATAATGGCAAGGCGAAAACATGCTATAGCATGGCAATCCGTCAGCTTCGGTGTCGAACACGTATGTAAATAGTTTATATGACTAGCTATCATGACTGTGCATGTGTGATTATGTTATCTACAATCTTGTTATTCAAACTGTTGTTTTGAACATTGTGAATGCTTAAAACCTGTGTTATGCACCAACCTTTGTGTTGACTTGATTTACATGTTTTCTCAGGACGCTAAGGCGCGCGTTAAAGTTGGCATGGACTAGGAGATAGAGTCGCATGCATTTTTGAATATTTTAGATATTTGGATTTAAACATTTGGAACTTTGTATTGTAATTTACATTTTTCAACTGTTATTGGTTTTATAACGCTTCCGCAACTTTTGAAAAACTCTGATGTTATGCTTTAAAGACCAAAGTATGTTTTGAAAATTCATATAGAGGTCTTCGCTATGTCTAATGATCTGAGATCCTGGTTTGTCACGTTCCCAAACGGTGTGATTCCGTTAGTTGAAAATTGGGGGTGTGACAGTGTTGATTTAGGTTCGGTTCTCGGTCATATATGTTGGTTATTAATACTTGTTTTTGTTTTAGAATTCTTAAGCATTCATTCAGCATTATTAGAGAGTTCTTTTCTTCATCTTTTGTTTTTTAATTGTTCTTGTATCAGACGGGTGTTTATTGATCAATCAAATCTCGTATGCAAGTTTCTGAATGTTTTTCTTGTTTCTTGATCAACTAATTATTGATTTCCACTCATTAGTTAGTTTGGTTTGATATCAAATTGTTAAGATTCACTTGTTTGGGAACTACAATTATCATTGAGGTATTATCATTATTCTCCTGTGAATCACTGTTGATTGAGTTGACTTCGGTCCTCCGAAATGATTGAATCGTTGTTGATAGAGTTGAATTCAGTCCTCCGCGATGATTGAATCGTTATTGATAGATTTTACTGCGGTCCACCTCAGTGTACAAGTATTGACACAAATGCATAAAGATATATCGTTGATTGAGTTGACTGCGGTCCCCTGCAATGATTCCTCCTACTGTTGATTAAGTTGACTTCGGTCCTCCACAGTACATTAAGCTAAACTTATTATGGTGATTGATGGTTATTGATTTAATGTGGTTAGTTGTGATTGATTGAGTGAACTTGTTTGATTGTTTGTGATTACTTGTATTATTTGATTTTTGTGTTTGTTTGCGTGTATACAGGATATGATCATCTTTACAGGTTCACACATGTTATTCTTAAAACTCTTATAAATATTTTTGGAGTGTGTTAAAATTATGACTACTCACCAACTACGTATGTAGTTGACACTAGATTTTCTACATGTTTCAGGGAATGAGGATAAGTAGGTACAAAAGGATAGCTGTACAAATTTTGAATATCATCATATAGGGTCTTGGACTTAGCTAAATTAACTGGAATTCTGAAGACTAAAGTTTTGTTAATTTAGCTATATCTTTTGTGTATCTGTTGTAATTGGTTCATGACAAACATGTTTTTTTTGTAATTACTTTAATTGATTAAATGATACGTGATGATACATTTAGATGCCCACGAGCTTATGAACAATCTACACATCCCTTGTGGCATCCCGACGTTTCCACCATCGGTCGGGGTGTTACAATGATGTGGGCCAACTCTTGAATAGTGGGGTTGTTAGTGTTGGTAGTGTTGTTGGCATTGGTGTTAGTGTTGTTGGTATTGTTGGCATTAGTGTTGGCGTTATTGTTGTTGGCGTTGGTGTTGGTGTTGATGTTGGTGTTGTTAGCATTGCTACGAAGAAGACGAGGCATGATTCTACAAGATTTCAATTGAAAAGGATAATGATTTACATAACTCAAAGAGTTCAAATAAAGAATGCAGAGTTCAAATGAAGGTTAAAGCAATATTTGGATTGTAATCGTAAAGGAAATACTTTTGACAGATCAAAGTGTCTAAGTTCAATTTAACTTTCAGAAAGACATACTTTATCCTATAGGTTCATTCTCACTCTAAGGGTTCCCAGGAAAGCATAACAGGTCCACTGGTTGATTAAGGAAGTTAGTTAGAATTTGATGGAAATTGTTGGTGTATTGGATGGACTTATTTGAAAAACACAGATATGCACATTTATTAATACTCTTTATGGATATATGATGAAGGGAAGATATGAACACTTAGTTATGATATGAACATTGTAATGACACAATTCAAATTATTAAAATAATTGATATTTGATATAATTTTAAGTTAATTGGTGTTGTTATGTGTTAATTAGTAGGTTAAATGATTAACTACTAAGTAGGTCTTAGTTAAATGTGAACTAGAAAGTTGAAGGGGGCTAAAGTGCCAAATGATGAAAGTTGAATTACAAAAGGGGTTATATGGGGAAAGCTTGGTCAAAGAAGTCAAAATCAGATTTTTGGCTTGGGAGGAGGAGAGGTCGACAACCAAGAAGGAGAAAAAAATAATAATTTCGGGTTTTTGACAAAATTTGTCATCAAATCTCGTTCAGATAGTAAATGCATGCTAGGATTTGGATTCCCCTTGCAATATCACAACTATAGGAATGTGATTTCATATGTGTGGGTATATTTTCGGGGGTTTGCTTGTGGGTGTGGTTAGATGACGATAAAATTCGAATCTTGGATGTTTGATCGTAGTTTAGCACATGTATTGTGTTTAGTGATGTGATAATCAACTAATCTAACCATTTTATATGAAAACTCATGCAATAACCTAGATATGGGTTTTGGGGATTTCATGAGCTTAAGTGTTCTTTAACTTTATAAAGTCAATAATGGATACGTATGAATGGGGGTGGATTGATTGTATATTTGCAGTAATTTTTATGAAAAACCATAAAATGCGGGTTTCATGGTTTAAATAATTTGAGTGAGAATGTTGGCATTTTAGAATGTTGATGTTTGGGGTGATATAAGAACATGCACATAAGGTGTTTGAAGAAATGCTTCTAATAAACTTAATTACTCAATTGAATTGGGAATTTGGAAAAAAATGGGAGTAATGGATAAAGAACATAAATTGTATTAATAAAGTATAAATTAAGTTTAAGTAGTTAAAAAGACAAGAAAAGAATGTGAATTGGTAAATTAGGAGAGTTTGACTATGATAAAGTCAAATAGGGTGTTAATGGGTCAAAGGGGTGTAAGTTGGTTTTCTTGTGTGTTATTCCTTGATTGAATGTGTATGTGTGATTACATGATCTAGGAAGTGGAAGTACAAACCAAAGACCCGATAAGGAGAAGATGGAACAAAGCGGCATTACGGACCAAGGTGAGTAACCTACTCACTAAGTATGCAACCATAAGTTATATTAGTGACTGAATGTGTGTGTGTGTGTTGAATACTTGACTACTTGATAGTTATCTTGTAGTGTTGAAGACTGACTATGTGGAATGTAGTTATGAATCATATAGTTATGATTGTTGCATATTTGTTGTATGTAGTTTAAGGGAATGGAGAAAATTCCTATATTGTTTGCATTGCTTGAAAGAAATGCTATTATGTGAAAATCATGGTCAATGTTGATTATGGAGAGTATATGTATATGTATATCCATGTGGTAGTTATGTTAGTTGTTTGACTAGTAGAAAGTCAAAAGATAACCATGCAAATGAAAGTAGAACTACCAATATGGTTTATTTAACAATGGTTATGAAATAAATGAATGTTTGACTAATGAAAGTCAAAGTAAGAGTTTATGTGTAATGAGATGATTCTGAGAGTAATTGATAGTTTTTGAATATGGTTTATGCATAATATATATTAGTGTCAATGTATGTTAGAGAATATTTGACACATAAGATGGTCCACATTCATGTGGAATTGGATGTAAGACCACAAATTGGTGGCATTTGGGTGATGATCCACATTTATGTGGAAGTAGGTGTAAGTCCATTGATCATTCCTTGAAATGCTAGGGTAAATACAAGTGTTTCAAACTAATGACAAGAGTTTAGATAATCATTGGAATAACGATATGATGTTTATGTTAACAGTCAGATTAGTTGTGACAAACAGCATCTGAGCGACCATGAGTTGGAAATCCAAGGGTGTACACAACCATAGTGCAGGACTTTGTGTTACGAGAGCGACGATAATGAAACTAAACAACAATCAAAATACACGGATTATTCCTAAAACGGTTAGGAAAATTCATTTAATCACACAAACATCAATCAGAAGAAAAGGAAAAAAAACAACCTGTGAGGGAAAACAATGAACAAAACCTGAATGGATAACATTTGGAGTATTGATCCAACAAGATATCGACATGGGTGACAATCCATGTGGATATGTTGTTAGATTTGAATACCCTAAATGATATCTTTACAGTACCAAACAATGTCAGCAGTTAAATACAATGCGACGTTTGAATAGATGACGATTCATACAGATTTGAGTCTTTAACGTTGATATAAAATAATAACAATTTTAATAAAATCTCACTAAAACAATCTAATTAACAATCAAAATTTTAAAACACTCAACCATTCGTACGATTGGACCCTCATTCGTACGAATCGGTTTAATTCGGTGATGCTTTATAGCCACAGTTCATTCAGCCGAATGGCAGCCATTCATACGAATGACTCATTCGTGCGACAGCACAGCTATAAAAGCACCACTTCCTTTTTTCAAAACCATTTTTCACCCAACTCTCTCAACTGAACCCCACACTCGGCCACTCGATTTTTCGACCATTTCCACGTGAAATCGGACCTTTTCACCATCCAAATCATGTGTATTTCAAACCCAACACTTCCATTTCAAGATTTTAACCATTTCCATCTCATTTCGGCCAAATACGAGCTCCACAGTAAGTATTAGTGCCGATCCTTAGTACCAAAACACTCCAAAATGTTTTACCATCATCTTCGACCATAGAAACACTAAAAACAACCACCAATTTCAAAAATGGCGTTCTTGGTAAATCTGCAGGAGAATGACCGTACGAAGGGCTCATTCGTGCGAAGGAGAAGCCTCATTCGTGGAAGAAAAGTCACACGAACGAGCTGCCGAACGAAGGAGCAATCACACGAATGACATGGACTCATTCGTTTGGGATGACCATACGAATGGGACACATTCGCACAAATGGAGCACAAGAATGAGAGTATGCAAAATCCCATGAAATCCCACAAGTTCACCACAATTTCACTTGAAATCACATAGATAACAATGATACATATCATATGTTTAAGAACAGTTTCACAGTAATACCCTGATGTTTGTAAAACATTAAAAAGAAAAGGGGTTGTACGAAACTCACCTGAGATATCGAAGTTAACAGATAAGGCGCAAACTTGTGTTTGTGGTTTAGTTCTGCATTAGGATGTTTTATAAGTAATTTGTGTTTTTATTTACTTATTAGATCTTTCTTAATACATGGAACCGAGCAACCGCGTTAAACCCGGACTATAAAAGTTTGAATCCCTTCTATTTCCTCACACTTTCAACCATTCTCTCTCTGTCTCTCTCTAGAACCCAAAATCGTCCCTCCTCTCTCTCTCCTTCTCTCTACAATTCAACAAGTGAACTTCTTTGTTTCTTCATAATTTTGCTTAATTTTAGTGTCAAAACATTTCTCCACTCATTTAGAACACGAAAGTACAAGTTGATCGAGCTATAAATCCCGGATTCAAGGTAGATTTATGAATTTTCGTTGAGTTTTAGTTCAAACATCACACCAAAAGTTGGTGACCTTTAAAAACGGTTTTGTATTCTTAAAAGATCATAAACGAGTATTCTACAATCGAACTAGGAACTTGGAACAAACACGTCGAACTTAATAGTCTCGAAAAGAACCTCATCGAATCTATCTCCATCGAACTTGTTTCCATGGATACTATTTATAGGAAATACGAAACCATCAATATTATTGTTACCTATCGATACTAACCCTCAACCACAATCACCATCGATATTAGCTTGTTATACTTGATGATATCGATGAGTCATGGTTTGTTGAACCTAATAATATCGATGGATACATAAATTGATGGAAACAAAACTAATAACTTCAAGATTTCATAAATATAATAGAATATGCATGCATATATACATTTTTAAAGGATTTCACCACCTTTTGCAATATATGGTTGTTTAACTAAATTTTTGGATTTAAATGAAATTCAACAAAGACTTCAAACTCCAAGAACAATAACTATCATATAATGTAAATATGGATTGATTTTACTACGACTTAGAATTAATCACAGCAATAATCATATGGCTCTCTAAATATGAATAAACACACACAATAAACATGACATATTTATAAAACATATATATTTGTGAATACAACAAATTGAATACAGGTTGTTGAATAATTGTTGATTTCACATCAGTGAGAGCGTATCATACAACAACACAAACGATAAAGCATCATCTGTGAGTTCTCATAACCCCCTTTTTACTCTTTATGTTTTTAAACTAGGAGGTGAAACATGTATAATTTAAACTCTTATACTTTTGTATAACACTTGTGAAACTTGGATGTCAATGATGTATTGCCACTAGACTTGCATTGATCTGCACCACTGTTGATTGAGTTGACTTCGGTCCTCCACAATGATTAGGGTAAACTCTTATGGACATTGAACCACTGTTGATTGAGTTGACTTTGGTCCTCCGTGGTGATTCTTTACACTGTTGATTGAGTTGACTACGGTCCTCCGCAATGATTCCGGTTACTGTTGATTGAGTTGACTTCGGTCCTCCGCAGTTATCATATGCTAAACTCATTATTTTGGTTATTGTTTATTTGATTGAACATACTTGGAAGATTGGTTGAACTTATTTGAATAATTTGTTGATCTGCTTGTTAGTGAATTTACAGATATGATCATCTTTACAGGTTCACATGTGTTTATTGAAACTCTTGTAACTATTTTTGTGTATGTTAAACTTATGATTACTCACCAACTACTTTACATGTTTCATGGAATGAGGAGAATTAGGAAGGATAGCTCTACATTTTTAGATATCATCACATATGATCTTGGACTTAGCTAATTAACTGAATCCACCGAATACTAGGATTTAGTTAACTTAGCTATATCTTTTGTGTAACTTTTTTGTAACTATTTCATGATAAGTATGGTTTTTTTGTAATTATTTTAAATCATTAAATGATATGAGATGATAAAATTTAGTTGTCCACGAGCTTATGAACAATCTGCACCTTCCTCGTGGCATCCTGATGATTCTGCCGTCGGTTGGGGTGTTACAAAAATAGTTCACAAAAATTGAACTTCATGAACTCGGAAATTTTCATGAACTATATTTCTTTCGTGAACTTAATTCAGTTTCTGAACTTTTTTATTGTAACTTTGAATTTTTAAAAAACTTACTGCCTAACTAAGTTTATTTTTTTTCAGATGGCTGATTTATGTTTCGTTCCTAATCATAACATGATCGTTTTTCTTAGAGATACACCTGCAAAGCATGACATATTCAAACCCATGGTCCACGGGTTGATCTTAGCCCAAGTGAACTTTGCCATCATGGAATGTCCTACAATCTGCTCAAGCTTTATCCAAGATTTTTAGAACTCCGTAGCAGAAGATAAAGACTCAAATGGAAACATTTGCTTGATTGGAAAGGTGCAGGGATTACCGATGATTATCTCTGAGCAGATCATACGAGAGTTCCTTCAATTCGGTGATAAGGCATCCGATCCGACAAAACTTGATAATCAATTGGTGGAAGCTATACTGCTAAGGATGGGGTATGAAGGCCTTTACCCATCAACTAAAAAGAAGAAGCTGCTACGCATTGTGAACCAATGCCTATCAAGTAGGAAGGGTGGAGATGACGTGCTTAATCAAACGCTCAATTCCTGTATGGTAGCGATTGCCCTCGGTGTGGACATCAACTTCTCAAGAATGGTGTTTAAGGACATGTTTAACAACATCAAAGGGAGTAGAAAGGAAACATTTCTAGCCATTTCATGGTTCACACAAATCATCATCGACAAAAAGCATCAGAATCTTGTCCTAACTATTGGAATGTTGGTCCAGAAGTGAATGCCACACGATGTCTTCTCTTACATGGTGATGAACAAGAAAGAGAAGAAAATCTTTACTTGAGGCAGGCCATTGGGAAGATTTGGCAGATTGTTTGCTGGTTTGGAAGATTAAATTACAGAGCCTACATCTACAACAGCCTTCGTTGCTGAAGAACACGATCAAACAAAGGCTACTGAGACTGAGCAAGCCACATCATCTGATTCATCATCTAAATATGTCTTTGAGAAACTTGAAATACGTCCGGTTAATAAGCACGAACGAGACTTATGGAAGAAGAGGGAGGCATCTCAGACACCAAATCCAACCTCCACAAACGATAAAGATGAGGATTATGTGCCTTCACAAGAGCCCACATAGTAAAAGAGACTCAAGATGGCTTCAAAAAGGACTGGTGATCCTCTCTTGAAGAAGCTCAGAGGCACACAACCCATCAAACCACCACAGCAACCACCACAACAACCACCAACACAAACCAACGAGCCACCAAAGCAACCACCAACACAAGCCACCCAACCACCACAACATCCACCATCACCACCTCCACATAAACCTACTTATCAGCCTGAATATGTGCCAATCGATCTTGATCTTCTTCAAGCACGAGTTTTTGCTCTGGAACAAGATTCAACAAAGAAGGATCAACTAATTGAGAACCAAAGATCAAGAATGTTGATTACATGGTTATAGAGAATTAGGTCATTTACTTAAACGGTTTATCCTAAACTATAACCTAGGGAC
The DNA here is from genome assembly GCA_009363875.1 of Mikania micrantha. Taxonomy (NCBI): domain Eukaryota; kingdom Viridiplantae; phylum Streptophyta; class Magnoliopsida; order Asterales; family Asteraceae; genus Mikania; species Mikania micrantha. Next base: position 18,151 of record SZYD01000663.1, read on the forward strand.
CTCATGTAGAGAAATTAGGATAGGAACAATTTCATATGTTACTTGTGTATTGATCACTGGTATTAACCATTTCCACTTTGGGGGTAATCAGAATGCCTCCAAAGGAACAGCCACGCGTCAATCCAGAAACCGTCGTCCTAGCTACACTCATCGCGGAGCAACTCATTGTTGTCGTTCCTAGTATCGTGAGTCAAATAAACCGTGGCACACTTCAACCAGAGGACGCCCCCATGGTGTTGAAGACAGAAGACGGAGTGAGCCAAAGGGAATCGACGGACGAATCCGACCACCCTCTCCCCAAAAGTTGAAGAACTGACTTCGCTAATTAAGCGGGTCCCAGCTACCGAGGCGAACCTCCCAGATCATACGCTGGCACATTTCCCCTTGAACCAAATGTCAGTACTACTAATGACGACAGAAGATGCAAATTGTGCTCCAATTTTGGGAGGCCGGGTCATTGGGCACAACACTGCAACTCAACAGTGGGCACAGTCAGTAAGCGGTACGCTGGCACATCTCTTATGTGTGCCAGCTGCAAGCACCATCAAGTCACAAGCAAACCGTGCAAACAATGCACAAAATGTAGGATGATGAGCCATGAAAGCAAGAGTTGTTGGCCTCAACTGCTCAACGCCCAGGAGATGTTGCGACGACCTGCCTTCCACCAAGCAACGTCAAGAGCTGTTACACATCTGGTGAACCTGGCCACGTAGCTAAGAAGTGCCCCATGAGAGTGTGACTAACCACAGATAACTTCAGCAAAGCGCTAACCGCGCTGACGCACACGAAACACTGTCAACGAGGCACAAACACATGTACATTCTCCTACATCCTCCATAGACGTAGTGTATATAGCTTAAATGTATTCATTACAATGCGTCTAAACATTCCTAGTCCTTCAGTATCACAAAACTCTAGGAGGCCACCGAGTGAAACACACCCTAGAGTTTTGCCAAGACTAGAGGAAAGAGTGAAATGACAACCTCAGCCACCACTAGGAAATGAGAACATGAGGAGAGATGAGGAGCTGGGATGTCTCTACAAGCAGATGGTCTCTAAAAGCGTTTCTCGGAGTATTTTGAATGGCGTCGAACCAATGAGACTCCAAGGCCCAACCCCGACGACCTAACACCTACAAAGGGACAACACTCCTGAAAGAGCAGGAGTTATTCAGGGAATCAAGGGAATTCAAATGAACCCTATGTCCCTTCAATTGAAATCCCTAACCTTGAGAGCTACAAGCTCTATTCGTATGGGAAGTCTGAGTTTAACCCGATGGGCATCAACCATGATAACCCCGACGAAGGAAAGTCTAGAGCTATTATCCAACACTAGGGCTGTCAAACTAGTTAAACGAGATATGCTTAACCACATCAGCCCAATCTTGGATAGTCATTTCCTACCGCACCAAAGGCTGTTCAACACCCTGAACTCCGCCGCACGGTATAAGACCCTACCCTTAGTCTTTGGATTTGAAAGCTTAGCAGAGCATCATCTCCATACAACCATGACACTTCTTTGCCACAATACTCTATGACTTACCTGATTTGTTATAGATCAAAGAAGGTGGAGAGAAACCAACCCCAAGCGTACCTAACACTAGCAAGAAGAGATAATGATAATCTCACTCCAAAAAACAAGGACTTCCGTCCTTTTAAAGAGGTAGTGCTAGTTCTACAGGGCATCGAGGAAAATAAGTAGACATCTACACGCCGGTGTAGCAAAGTCCTGGCGGGGGCAGTACTACACACCATTGACAGATTGAAAGCAAGGTGTCCCTTGTGATTTCCTTGTGAGCCATCACTCAAAGAATGGCAGTGTAGTTAAGACTGCTTACATCATCCTGATCAGCACGACTACAATTGAACCGGAGCGAAAGGTGAATCCAATAACCTTCATTGGGAAGACCATAAGTGACCACAAGAGCTGAAACCAAACAATGAGGGCTTACATGTTCTGAAGAAAACCCCAAATTTCTTCTTCTAGCAATAGAGGCAAACCCTCACTGACTGAGATATCATCGAGGACCTGAAAATGCAGAGGAAATACATTCAGTGCTCAAAGTGCCAATGAATGGGGAAGACTAAGAAGGAAACATTCCTAAGAATGAATGTGAAGAGACGACTACTGATCGTCTCGGTTCAATAAATTAAGATCACATACGATGAGAGAACAAACAAGAATGTCAAGAAATGATATTCTTTACCTCCCAAATGATAGGGATTTCAAAAACCCAACATCAGAAAGCACAGAACCGCCCGAACGCACCGTAGAAGGTCCGCCTCATTTCTCCATGGAAAGGGGAAAACATCCTCTACATGTGGCGTCCAACTCAACCACCCACGAGGGAACGTTGTGATCGAATCAAAGAAAACTTGCGCGACGAGTCCGATGGAGTTGCAAGAGAAACAATTCAAGACAGTTTCGAGAGAACTGTGCTGCCAGATTTTGCAAGGCCAACTGACCTATATGCACATGACCATCAGGAATTAGACGATAAATGTCGAGTTCCAAGGTGCAGAATCCCCAAATCCTATTCGAGAACAATCCACAATTTGCTATACCGAAGCAAATTACAGAACCAACCCTCAGCGTAGTCACAATTACAAGGTGAGGGGACATCCATACAACTCCAACATCCAGTCGAGAACCTAGGAAGTCGAGGAAAGGAAACCATACACATCCACCCCAGGAACAATACAATAATCGTACTATTTAAAGGATACGATTCAATACGCTCCATCACTAATGATGAATAGAGTGGGGAAGTAGACGTTCCTGGAAACACAAAGTGGGAACACCGCTTCAATGAGAAGTCTAAACAAGTTAGACTAACTCACTAAGCAAACCCCAAAATCTATACGAAAAACGTTCGTAAATCTAATTTAATTAAGAGACATGATACTCGCGTCCGGGACACGATTCGAAGTAAATGTTAACAAGAAGATTCGATCGGCTAATAAGAGATAACTCCTCGGGGGTTATCGAGAGTGACTGATCGAACTCATACATCTGCTTCTAGCCAAACTACAACCCGCAACTCAATTCAGGAATGACACAAGGGCACAGATGGTATCTTTACATCATTTGTATACACATCGCCTGTGTAAGCCCGAGTTGACCACATTACGTCATCGTGAACCGTGGGACTTCGCGTATACATTCGGTACGTCTTTACCGATCCACAAACCGAAAACTACGGTCGGCAACACACATGATGCGAACTGAGTACATACCAATGGATATGAGACCATAACAACATTTTTCCCATGTACGTCTCAGCACTGTGTGGAAAGCATGAAAACTCAATTCATACCTACCGTCTCCCAGAACATTCAAAAAGGAAACGAGGGCCTGATAACACATTTCAAATTTTCGTACGAAATTCCTTCAACAGGGGAAGACTGTGACAACCAGTATACGAGCTACCATGAGTCCGAAATCAAGGGTGTACACAACCACAGTGTAGGAGATTGTGATACGGGAGTGACGACAACGATAATTAGCAACAATCAAAATACACGGATTATTCCTAAAACAGTTAGGAAAATCCATTGAATCACACAAACATGAATCAGAAGAAAAGACAAACACCTTGTAAGGAAAAACAATGAACAAAATCTTAAGGGATAACATTTGGAGTATTAATCCAACGAGATATCGGCATGGGTGATGATCCATGTGGATATGTTGTTAGGTTTAATATACTAAATGATATCTTTACAGTACAAAAAAATGTCAGCTATTAAATTCAAAAGAGACTTTTGTATGGGTGATGATTCATACACATGTCAACGTGAGACTTTAAAGCTAATATAAAATAATAACAATTTTAAAAAAATTCACCAAAACAATTTAATAAACAATCAAAATTTTAAAACACATAGCCATTCGTGCGAATGAAACCCTCATTCGTACGTATAGGTTTACTAAGTGAATATTTTCGGCCACATAGCCATTCGGCTGAATAGGAGTCATTCGTACGAATGACTCATTCATGCGACAGCACAGCTATAAAAGCAGCACTTCCTTCTTCTGAACCCATTTTTCACCCAACTCTCTCAACCGAAACCCTCTTTCGCCCCCTCTCAATTTTCGGTCATTATCACACGAAATCGAACCATTTCACCGTCCAAATCGTGTGTATTTCGACCCCAACACCCCCGTTTCAATATTTCAACCATTTTCAACCCATTTTGGTCAAATACGAGCTCCACAGTAAGTATTAGCACCGATCCTTTGCACCAAAACACTCTAAAACGTTTTACCATCAATTTCGACCGTAAAAACACCAAAACAACCACCAATTTCAAAAATAATGTTCTTGGTGAATCTGCAGACAAACGAGCCAAACGAAGGGCTCATTCATGCGAATGAGAAGCCTCATTCGTTAAGAAAAGTCACTAGAGTGAGCAATCACACGAATAACATGGACTCATTCGTATGGGATAACCATACGAACGAGAACACATTTGCACGAATGGATCACAAGAATGGTAGTATGCATTCGCATCATTCTATTCGTGTGAATGAAGGCCATTCGCACCAAGAAGAGCCCAAAAATGGCTAAGTGTTGAACGTCCTATCATACACCATTCGTAATGATAGAACTGAACCTTAGACCAAATTTTAAATCTAATCAAGATAAAAAAGAAATAAAAAAACATTTTCCAAAATCACAGCAAAACACAGAACACACAACCATCCAACACCTAACTAACTAATTTATAACACAGGATTCAAACCGAGAGAACTTACCGAGTGAGTGCATCGACGACCCATAACCCCAGGTGAGTTCATAAACCCCTTTTTCTTAAACTTATTGCCTTCCAAATCATTTGGGGCTGAGAACATTAACCCTCTTATTCGAATGATCAGCGAATAAGAGTTATTTTCAAATAAGTTCGATATAAAGATCAACTCTCAATATCTTATTCGAATGTTATTCAAATAAATGCATTTTCAAATATTTTACTGAGAGTTCATCGCTCCACCAACTTTTCCAACTCAACAACAACAACAACAAACGAGTTTCGAGGGTTCAAACACAAATCAGCGAGGAGATGTCCGTTGATCGTAACAGTTCGAGGCTTTGTGCCCAACCAAGAGGTGAACGAACATGACCTTGGGGAATTGTGTAGTGCACAATCGAAAACAATCATTTTTATGGGAATCCCCCATCAAACAAACAACTTTGCATGGTATCTGTCTAGGGTAATTCATAGAGCATGTGTCCACACAACATACACAACAAGAATTCGATGAGGAATTCTCAAGTAAGTCCCTTTAGAGTCATTAACCATTAGTTGACACGGGTCAACTGACTGTAACGTAGATGGTACCATAGGTCTAACCAACCTCCAGTGCCGAGGCTGGTACGTTAAACGCATACAACGTTAAACAACAACTCATATGAGTTCCATGGGAACTAATCAACAAGGGCATATCAGTTAGGTTTGGTAAATGATCACATGGGTGATACTACGGACAGACCACATAAACAATAACATGAGTTTACAAACCAAACAAATGTTCAAGACCTGGTCTTGAACGATTTTCAAACGAGTACACAACAAATAATGTTTTTCTACAATAAAGAAGCGTACACTTTGTGATTTTCAACCAAACAAAATATGTCTCCTATATCAGGAGACAGAGCATACGCTTCTTTCTCAAAACATTTCTTTTCCACAAACATCTGTAGTGTAGTGTCGAATAGAAGTATATAAGTGACAATGTGTGATTTCCATTAAGGACATCCTCGTGGATCACCGAAGGGGTGGTGGGCTGGTGGCTAAGCTTTGGCTCTACGTATGCCCTATATATAAACTACCTTCGATGATTTGGGATGGTGTCAATAAAGAGGTTCAGACTTAAGCACTTGTGTAATTCATTTGTGTTTTCAACACCATTTACACACAGATTTCAAATCAGTGTAAATGGAAAGAGTTTTTGTTAAACCTTTTCCTAAACCTATCATTTTTAAAACTTGCGTGAACTCACCAACCTAGAGTTGACAGATTTTACATGTTCTCAGTTGAAGAACAGGTGAAAGAAGGATGACTTTTAGAGAGAGAAAGATAGGATCCCTTAGAGAGAACCTACAACTCCTGCATGGAATCTCATCAGGCCACATTAGCTACAAGATTCAAGACTTTCATTTGAGCAAGCAATTCTTGTGGGACAACTTGTCTCCATTCCAGATGTCCAAGTCAAGTTGTAATAAAATTAAATTATAAAACAGTTGTAATTTAATTTTATTTATTCAATGAAAAGTAGTATTTCTCATATCATCATGTGCAACACAACAATCTGATCACTCCGATTACATCACGCCTCGGGACATTTCCGCCCTACAGGTCTCCGATCCGGCCCGCCGACCCGAGGTGTGACACCACCAATCCATACTTAGCACTTGTATGCTCACAAGCACGTCGACGCCTTGGGAGATGAGGTTACACTCTTCGAAATGTTATTGATAGTTGGTTTGAAAGAAGAAAGACTGGAAGCCTGCTTCCAAAGTTGTTCAACAGACTTGGATTTCCTCTAACAAGGACGATGATGTTGAGTATCCGGACTACCTCTACACTGCAAGCTCTCGAGATGTATATGCACTTCGCAATAACAGATCGCGCTTCGTCTGCTGGAGCTATGATAGTGAGAAGCAGTTGTATGTGGTTAAGAGGTTTAACAAGAAGTTGGAGTATTTCAAAAGACCTCAAGACTTCTCCTCCTTACCATAGATCGATCTTAGGATCATTAACAACACTGTATTCAAGAATGTCTCCAAAGATAACCCAAAAAATCTGTTTAGAAAGATTTTGAAAGATCAGTGCGAAAAGGATTTTACAGTAATGAAGCATGCTCAGGGAGCTAGGAGATTCAGGCACAAGTACATTATAGATCCGATAAAGATGGAGCCATAGATCTATACAAAGTATCCACCCCTAAAAAAGGAGAAGTCAGTTCCTGTACAGATGAGGGTTGCTGATGACACACTCAGGGATTTCAAATTCTGGTATTTTGATGAACTAACTTATGGAGCTGTCATAGTTCGAGACTCTGAAGAACTGTTCATTCTAGACCCGATGGATTTGCTCAAGTTTGGCAGGACTAACATGAAAGTATTGTTTCAGAACCCAATCAGAGTGGCGGGTGGATACGATCAGGAGGCTAAACCTTTCACAAGGGTAGTTGCTTTGAAAATTACACACAACTTATATGTCGGCCCTAGATAGTTCAAGAAGACACTTCACATTGATTGATTTCATCAGTCTAGGGGGAGTTTGTAAGGCCTGATTAAAGATGAAGACTGACAAAATCAAGCCTAGATTCAAGCTGAAGTCTGTGTACCTTGAAGTTCGTGTACATTATATGTTCGTGTACTTTTGGTTTTCATGTACTTTCCTATTTCGTGTACATTGCATTTAATGTACTCCTAAACTAGTATAAATAGACGCATAGTATACTTGTCTGGGTTCGGATACCAAGGCAATGCTTCTAAACGTATTGAACACTCCTTGTAAAGTTCACGAATTTATCAATACAAATTGCTTGATTCTTCTTCTATTCTGAAGTTCGCACATTATAGAAGCTATTTGATGTTGTTTGCTAGTGTAAAGTTGATATCTTGATCAGCTTTGGGACCTACAACCACGAATGCGATGGAATTGGATGAAACATGTTTCTAGGGTTCATCCAATTTAGGGATCGATTTTGAAACGCGTATAACAACAAATTGATCCGGAATCAATCAGCGAATCCCCGGCCAAGACAAGCAGTAAGACACAAGCTTCATAGGCGCGGGGACACAGTTTCGAACCCTGCGGGTGAGAGGCTGAACCGGTTTTGTCCCTTTTTAGCCGATTCCATCCTTTTTATTTATAAATCGGGACTCATATCATTCCTTGGAATTCTAAATTACTCAAGAAACTATATCCCGAATTTAAGTATTCTCCTAGGCCCTCTTTATGAAAAAACGAATCCACACGGTGAAAAGAGATTAAAGGCCTCTGATTACGAAATAATCAGAAAAATCAAGGAGAAGGTTCATATAAAACTTATAAAAAAATTCCAATGAATCCTAAAACTAGTTTTCCATATTTTGTTAATTATTAAACATTTTCAGAAAATTATTTAATTCACTTTACTTATTTATAATCATGAAAACAAATTTAATTAATGATTGAATATAATTTTTAGAATATATTTTCTTTAAGAACTAAATTACAACAATAAAATTTACTTAAGGATGCATCTTTCAATAGTTTATGATAATTAAGTAAAGTCATAAAATATAAGTGTATTTTTTTATAAAATATATATTCAATAACTATATATATATATATTACAAAAAAATAATAAATAAATGATAAAGTATTTATCCAAACATTTTTTTCTAAAAATCTTAAAAATAAACTAAAAGTCAATTTATTATTTTTATCTTTAAAATCCAAAAAAAATATTTTTATTATTTATTCTAAAGAAAAGTTTTTATGAAAAAAACATATAAGTATACTTTTATATTCATTCAAAACAAATATTTAAATACTTTAAATCACTTAGAGAATCTAAAAGTCTATTTTAAAAGACTTACATTCATTTTAAATGAGTATTTTAAACAAATATTCAACAAACATTAAAGCAAATTATTTATTTAATTAAAAATAATTGTAACAATAACAATTTTTCAAATGTTTGACTTAAAACTCAAAAAGAACTCTAGAAAACAAGAATACTTTTATTCAAAGTATATTCTTCAAAATTCAAAACAATTTGGTATAGCTTCTCATAATTCTTACTTTTACACATAAACCTTAAAACATCATTTCAAATAATTAAACTCATGATGGAATGTGCTATGTAATATTCAAATTCAAATAGAATTTATTTATTTAAATAAATAAATATTCCAACTTCATATCATTTAAATATAGACATAATCTTTTAAGACTTCCATATTATGTCATAGCTAGGGATACTAAGTCTATTATGCCTATGAACTTTAGGTGAAGCACTATCCTTGATTCCCTCATCTATCACTTATCACTTGGACTAGCGAATCAATTCAAAGTGAGTTTCAATCATACTCTCTCTTTTACTTTTGTATTTAGGGATGTTACATATGTTATACAAAACTACGTTATTCTAGAGTCAAATATGAAATTAGATGCAAACCATTAATCTAAGTTGTTTGACTTATGTTCTATGGTATGTCTACTTGTTTATATGTTGTGCATTATCTTGTTATGTCAAATCTAGTAACTAGTAGCCCTTGCAATATAATTTAGGATATTATATATATTTCAAAGGTGAAAGAGCCGATAATCAATGTAACTAGTAGCATTTACATAATAAATTTGGTTGTTGTATAAAGCAAATGTGAAAGAGATGATATTCAATTGTTGTAACTATTAGCCTTTAATTAATAACATTTGTCATTAAGTTAGTAAAGGTGAGCCAAAGAATACATGTTGAGCATGTAGTTATACTTGTTTAGGTAATATTTAATTGGGACTATGTTTGCATTTAAGTTTTAAATTCATATATCTATACAAGTGTATGGGTAACTCACCAACTATTCATATAGTTGACCCAAATTTACTTTACATATGTAACAGGTTAAGGTGGTGAAGACATAATAGGATAAAGACCTACTTTAAACTTTAAAACAATGTTTAGAATTTTATATGTAATTGTATCTATACTCAATTCATGTAATGTTTCATTTTGATTCAATGAATGTTTTATTTGTGTTGATTAATAATAATGCTTTAAAAATTGAAACATATAATAGCACCATTAGCTAATTAGCAGCCAAGTTCGTGCCCCCAAGTATTTCTTTGTTAGTCGGGGTGTGACAAGCCGACCTCGAAACCGAAGTATTCTTGAAAACAAAACCCGACCCCGAACCTGCTACTTCAAGAAGAAAACAAAAAAGGAAGGAGGTTGTCGTAAAACCAACCAAACCAAACAGCACTCGATGGACGGGAGTTGAGGAGGTTGCACAAGCACTCAATCTGATTCCACTGGTCGATGTATGGACGATTTCAACGAGTCAAACGATGAAGTCAAGATGAACATGTCACCCGAAACACAATGTCTTCCCAGTAGAAACAATAAAGGAAAACGATCACAAGCTTCGTCTTCAAGAGACTACAAAGAAACGTTGGAAACCATATCAGAGTCGTTAATTGTCGACTAAAAAGAGCAAAAATAATACAAAAATGACATGAAATTGTTGTTGACTCCAACGGATCACCTAACCAGTCGCGCGCATGAAATGGGCTAGAAGACGAAAGAACAGATAATGAAAAAAATATAGTTAGTAGTAATTTTATTTAATTATTTAAATTTTTTTTAAATTTTATTATGTAATTTTATTTTAATGTCTAATATAAATATAAGTCTTTAATAAAAAAAAATTAAAAATAAAATATTAAGTGAAGGTGATGATTACAATAGAGTGAAGATGTGCTAATGATAACACATATGTATATGAATAGTGGGTGATAGTTGTAGTTGTTTATGTAGAGCATATGTAGAATGATAGGGTGTGATTGTGTAATGAGTACACCAGCCTTAGCGTGCTCTTGCCCCAACCCTACATTCAGTAGTCTCATACTCCCCATAGGCCACAACACTGTTTTTTCAAAAAGAAAAAAGAAATTGTCATTTGTGGTTATTTTTTAGGGTTTTTTCAATGTTTATAGAATCAGACCGGACGTCGAACCAGTCTCTTTACTAAACAGCGGTCGGATCGGATTTAAGAACAGGATGACGTCACAAATTTATATAATATATAAAATATAAAATATATTTAAAAAACAAGTTTGACAGGCCGGTTCCTTCAAAAACCAAGATCCGTGAGACGAAAACCAAAATCAGAATGAAGAAGAAAAAGATATCGTGATGTAAGTCTATTATTCCTTGCATCATAGGTGTTGCGTCTTGAGATCCTAATTGCCATGGTTCCACTGTATCACAAGGAGCAATTGTGAGAAATAGACATTCTAGAACAATCATTTGATCACTAATGGATCTCTCAACGAGAGCCTCCATCTGTCTAGAGGAAATTTCTTAGGTTTAGGTGGATCCGGCTGATTATGCGATTCGGTAGATGATTCTGAAGTTGGTTTAGCGATAGAAGTAGTCGATGGGCTAAATCGTCGAACTCCTCATTGCCCCAATCTTCCCTGTAGGCTCCCTGCTCCGCCAGCGCGACAACTGTCGATTCTGAGCACTAAACCGCCCACCCTTGGTACCGAATCCCGGTCCGACCGGCTGGTCCGGACCGGGTTTGAAAACATTGGTTTTTTCTCTTTTTTTTTGCTTTTGTTTCTTCTTTTGGTTTTGAAGATTATTTTATTTTCTTAGCTATTAACTTTTTTAACGTATTTACAGTTTCAATTTTTGGTCATATTTACATTGCAACGTGTGAGGCATCATGACACAACCAAGCCACCGTAATTTTTTATGTTTTTTTGTGCTTAGTCACATTTATGTCAACTAGTCACATTTACAAGTTTACATTCCATGAAAAGTGTTATGGCTTTTAACAATTGGAGCACTTTTCCTTGCATTTCTCAAAGTTGTTCATCAACTCCTTCACATTGCTCTTGAAAGTTTCTTTTAATTCTTTTTGCAAACCTTCTCATACTCATTTCACAAGAGCCATTTGGTTTAGTATCTCAGCCTCCTCTAAATCACCTGCATTACATTGATCCATATATTCCAAGGTGGTGATGTTGAATTCTACACTAGCACCATAGGTTGAGAGAATACTTTGTCAAGAGGTTTGCTTTGTTGTAGTAGTGGATGGAGTGTTAATGCTGCAACTAGAATGGTATTGTTAGGTGTATATGATATGTTTAGGTGGTGTTTAAAAAAAAAATAACTCTTCCTCACCTCTTCTGTCTATGCCGCACAGACCACAGGCAGAGTTTTGGGTCTGCAACATGTTTGTTTTTTGAAATAAATCATTTAAAAACATATTTAATTCCTCTTTTTAATGCAGACTTGGACTAATTCCTCTCTTCCCACCCTCCTGTTCTAGGTTAAAAACGTTCTCTTCACATCATCCGATCACAAATCCATTCTCTCCACCTCCATCTTGTCGTTACCCCACTACCCGTCGGCTCTCCGCCACTGTCTGCCATCCACCTCGCCCCTCCACAGGTTCCAATTGTGACAACTAACGATGATAGCTGGAGAACAATCATCTCCTTCCGGACATCTTTCTCCGCCGTCGATTCCTCTAAAACCGTCGAGAAGGTATGTTGTTATTCACAATTTAAGTATCTTGTTGATTTAGAACGATTTTTGTATTCATGATGCATGGCGATCATTTGTGATGCCATTGGCCCATGGGGTTGCAGAAAAGGGGTTTAGGGTTTTCCGGTCATTTGTGAAGAAAGTATAGAGAAATTTGCTAATAACAACGCGTTGAGTATATTGTCATTTGCTAAATTGGTTTATTTGAATTATAGGGAAATTCACGATTTTTGTATTCTTTAATTGGTTTATTTAAATTTCAAAATTATTTTAGTAGGTTATAGATGTTAAAAAATAGTATTCTTTTAACATACTGTATAGGTTTTGTACAACTCTTCTGCTACAGAAGTCTACAGATGTGATCCGCAGACTACAGACATTTTACCTTTGAAAAAACAAACGCCTCCTTGGTTTACATTTGGTCTTCAATATCAAACCCTTATATTTAGTATACACATATATTTGGAAATTTTTGGTTTTTATTTTAGAAAACTATACCAAACTCTTTAATTTTTTTTTTTGAGGGTTGGTTTTTTCTGTTTAAACACCCCTATTATGGAGAGAGCTGATGTTAATGTTCTAATGCTTAATAAACCAATTCACTTTTTTTTTTGTTTCGAAACGCATAAATAAATAAATTTACGAAAGAAAGTGTTACAATGTTATTTTGGTGAAATAACTTTAAACTACTTATAAAAATGAATATTACTTGTTATTTTATTTGCTCCAAAAACATACATAATGAAATTCACATGTATGACCATAATCTAGAAGTCTTAAAACTCATATTATACACCCGGGTTTTTAAAACAAACAAAACAGTTAAACCATACCAAGCTTTGAGAGGGCTGATTGAAACAAAGTTGAGAAGGCCTGGGATGCACTCTCATCTTCAACTTTGATCTTTATCTGTGCTTTACTGGTAGATAAATTCATTATACACTCTACTAAGAAATTTGAGGGCTCACTTGCCTTTTGTGCAAAGAAAAACAGCTTGAAAATTGGGGCTTGCCCACCCGAAGCGATACAATTGATGTTATGAAGTTGCATGTGGCGTACAAGTGCTTCAGGAGTCGTCATGGCTGCCACTCCTTGTGGAGTTATAGACACTTCCTGCAACCAAAATCAAGCCCAACTTGTTTTAATTTAGTGTGTCTAAACATACATGCATGCATACATAATGGATCATTTGAATCTTGGAATATGGCAAAAATATGAGGGATTTTATTAATAGTAAAAAGGGTATAATGGGTATATATCAAAGGACCATTCGATTTGGGTTTTAAAAACGCGCAACTCTCCTGCTCAACCCCCGCATCTTGTTGGAAAAATTGGATCAAGCAGCACAACCGTGTTTGTGATTCAACTCAAGACATGACTCTTTTCTTTTATTAATGATTATCATCGTCATACTCACTATATTCCACCGTTGGCAAAATTAAAGGTAGGGTCTAAGGAGGGTAAGATGTAGATAGCCTTACCGCTACCCCGTAGTAATAGAGAGGTTGTTGTTGGGTTTTGAATTCTCATCAAAACAAACAATGATTTGGTGCAATGAAATATGGTTCATAAATGAATTAAAGAGATTATGATGTTGTCAAGAAGGAGCAACACGACTAATATATTTGGGTTAATATTAGTCATTTCACTATAACAAGCCATTCACATAAGACCTAAAGTCTTTGTACAAGACATTTTAGTATAATGACTAGATATGTAATTAGGTCATTTTATTTGTACTTAAATGTAATTTTGTACTAGATTGAGCTAGTGGTCTACGCTATAAATAATCACACTCTTTGTAAAATGCATAGGTGAATGAGGGATTTTTCTCTGATGTAACAAGTTTTCCTCAATGAAAGGTGCATCCATGGATGTTGAGAATAATATGAATTTTCAAATCATTTTCTGTTCGAAATAATTTCCAACTGCTGCTTTCAATAAGACCCCTGACTCATGATGTCTGATTAACTGAGCAACCCAACACTTTTAAAGTTATTTTCAAAAAACTTAAGCAAAATAAAGTTAAAATTAGTGTCATTTTACTTTTCCCCCTCAAGGACCGACACATATATACATTACATGCGTCACCGCAAACGGGGCCTCTCTTTTACTAATGATCGAACCACTGAAATAAACTTGATAGAATGACCCTATGTCCCTATTATACTAAACATTATCTTGCTAAACAAGCCTTCTAATTAGACTCTTAACTGGGAGACTTCAAACCACTGAAATTTTACCAAACCAAACAATTAATTATCTAGACTTAAATATTAATAACTTTCTCTAACAAGCTTTAGCTTATCTGGCCCGTTTTACATGACCTATTAACATTTAAGATTAAATCCATCACATCTTACAAAATCAGTAACCCTAACCCCTTTCATCTTCACTAGTGTTTAGGAAAAAACCACCACATCACTAGCAACAAAACTCTAGCCACATACGCTTAATTGTCTTTTCTGAAGATGGTGACTTTGGACAAAGAAATGGAGCTCCATCACGTAAACCAGGATATTTGTTTCTAATGCAGAAATTTTAATATATTTTTATGCAGAAATTTGAAAAAAAAAATCATATTATAAGGGTTTTTAATTATTCAAATAATTCCATTCAATATGTGTGTGTATGTGAATATATATTTCCAGGTATATGTTCTTTATAACGAATACCATGCAAGGAAAACACAAACAAATAGTGAGAAGAATTTTAAGATGTTTCTTGTAGTACGCAACTATGCAAACATTAAGTTGAAGCAATGATTATGTTTTTGGTTTTACACTATATTAACCTTACCTTTATTTATCAAAATACTAACGTTAGTGCCCACAATAATATCAAATTTACAAAAGAAAAAAAAAATTAAACTAAAATAATGATATATAAAATAGCATAACATTTTTGTCTATAATCATGAAAGGGAGAAAAAATCATAGTTAGTAAATCCCATTTAAAGAAAAACTATGTATAGTCCAGGGAGGGTTGGATGTAGGGCAAATCTCACCTCTATTCACTGATGAAATAAAAATTGTTGTCGAGGTGGTGAGGCTTAGGCCTCATTAATGATGGCATATTTTTTATTTTCGACTGTTTTTTGACCCTTTTTGACTTTTTTGACCCTTATTTCACCACGTTTAGGGAAAATAAGAAACCTAATTGAACTAAATCACGCGTATGCAATACACCAAGCATAAGGAAGTTAATGGCAGTTAAGTTCGCGGGTCGAAACAATTAAATTTATGGGTCAAATTAAGCCCAAACATATTAACTCAGGGAATTTCGATTAGGTTTCTAGGCGTTGCCCCCTTGATCCCTCCAGGGGATCTGCCCCTTGGACCCAGCCAGGGGCGCTGCCCCTAGGACCTCGCAAGGGGGCGAGACCCCCTTGACCTCCGCTTGGTCAGGAGCTCAGAAATCTTAACGAACGTGTATGTAATCCACACCTTCAAACTCTTTATGATTCCTTTGCATCCATATTACACTAATATATGGTCAGGAGCTCGGAAACATGAATACAATTAGCTTCTAATGGTACTTTATCTCATTATACAATGCAAACTAGAATTTGATTGCTCTTTTTCAATTATATTATACCTCATGATACTCTTATCGTTTGTTTTATGTTAAATTGTGACTTTCATAAAATATATCTGTAATTTTAATTATTTTCAATATTGTTTCGAGGCTTACGCCTCAGTTCGCCTCGAGATTTTTTTAAACCTTGCCTCAACCATGAGATATTAAATCCTAACTAGCACAAAGGTATAGAACAGCTGAGTAGGTGGGTTGGGATGTTTATTTTTCAGAATATACAACTTGGGGGACTTTTAGACTGTTGCATACTTGCACACATTCTCTTTTTTAACTACATCTATTATTTTATCCTATTCAACATCTTAGCAATAAGTTATGGCCTGATTTCATGTAATGTAAACTAAAATTAAGGGAAAGTATGTGTAAAAAACTATTAAGGATCTAGATAAAAGAACCTGTAATGTTGAAACTGGAAGCTGGCGCCATTTCTGCTGAAATGTGGTTGGATCTAGCACTGCTTTAGCATTAAGCTTCAATAAAGGGGAGGGGGTGGGGGTGGGGGTGGAAGACAATCCTAAACCTAAGAGGTCATCAATAACTGAGTTTGTTTTTGTTGTGCATGTGTTGCTGCTGGTTCAGCATGATCCAAAGATACAAGAAGACCTCCTTGGGTTTGTTGGGATAAAGAATCTTCTTTTCTAGTGGTACTCAAAAGCAGGTCATCATTTGCCTCCACACTTTGTTCATCAACACCAATAGCCAAATTCCCAAGCTCTTCAGAAAAGGCAGATGGTCCTTGATGTTCCTTATCTGTGAACAAGTAACAAGGCTGCCACCATGCCAACCAATTTAACAAGCACGTATTAGCTTCTTTGGGAGAAATTTAAATTGCATGCATATACAAAAAGTTGTAGATCATGAAATTATGTACACCACAAAATAGAACTAAAATAGAAAACTATTTACTAGATGGATATAGTTGGCTAGAATACATTTGATGTTGCAATCGATGCCAGTTGTAACACACTGATGTTCACGTCATCATATAATGGAACTTTAACTTGGGATTAATACACACACACACCAATTTGGAAGTATATTTATTTGGCATGAATAAATTTGTGACTTGTGAGAATGAAAGAAAATTCTGGGATTGTAGGCAAAAGAAATGGGAGTAATGTGCGATCTTAAAAAATGTAAAATTTGAAGGTGGAGAAATAACACTCCCAAATCAGAATTAATTAGGAAGAAAACATCATCCTTTCCTGTTCTCCATCATGGTTTGTAGAGAGCAAAAGGGGGATTATATAAAATTTCAAACTGTGATTCGGAGAGTGATTTCTACACAAAACTAATTTGTCTGAACAACTTTTCTAAAATCAAAAAACTTGGTGTTCAGAACTATATTTTACTCATATAAGTATTTTAGTTTTGTTTAATCTTGATAGAATTGTTGAGTGTGCAGGCTTCTAAAGCCAGTCGGCTTTAATGGGCCGCACACAAGTTGGGCTTAGCTTGTAGGTTAAGTTTAAATAACTAATTGTAATCTCTGTTTATATGTCTCATTGTACTTGTAATCTCTTGAGAACCTAATTATAAACGTCCTAGTTGCAGCCACAGTGGACGTAGGTCACATCAGCCAAACCACTTCAAATCCTTGTGTCAT
>SZYD01000664.1:0-25000 GCA_009363875.1 Mikania micrantha
AACACCTCAAGACAGTTTTGAAGCTTCTGAAAGAGGAACAACTCTATGCCAAATTCTCTAAGTGTGAATTTGGTTAAGAGAAGTTCAGTTCTTGGCTCACGTGATAACAGTGATGGTATTCACGTGTGGATTCAGCCAAGATAGAATCAATCAAGAACTGGGATGTGCCTACGACACCAATAGAGATCCGATCATCTTGGGATTTGCAGGTTATTACAGGAGATTCATTTCGAATTTTTCCAAAATAGCCTTGCCTCTCACCAAGCTCACACAAAAGTCTGAACCTTTTGTGTGGACTTAGAAACAAGAAGAGGCATTCCAGACAATGAACAAAGATTATGAAATGCTCCAATCTCAACACTCCCAGAAGGCAATGATGACTTGTAGTTTATTGTGATGCTTCCCATTAGGGACTCGGATGTGTTTTGATGCAACGAGACAAAGTCATTGCTTATGCCTCACGACAGCTGAAGATACATGAGAAAAATTACATGACACACGATCTCGAACTGGGAGCTGTTGTATTTGCCTTAAAGATTTGGAGACGTACCTGTATGGTACTAAATGCACTATCTTCGTAGATCACAAGAGTCTACAGCACATATTTGATCAGAAGGAGCTTAACATGAGATAGAGACGTTGGGTTGAGCTCCTGAACGATTACAATTGTGTGATCAAATATCATCCGGGCAAAGCAAATGTTGTTGTAGAAGCTTTGAGTCGGAAGGAAAGAGTCAAACCCGTGCGCGTTTGAGCAATGGGAATGACTTTGGAAACAAGTTTGAGAGATCACATTCTACAAGCACAACAAGAAGCAGTGGCAAGAGACAATTTGAAACGCGAGCTCGATTGTGGAGCCGAGAAACACTTCACGACAAAACAGGATGGAGTTATCTATTATCTGGATCGTGTTTGGATTCCAGCAGTATATGAACTCCGAACACTTATGCTAGACGAGGCACACAAGACACGTTATTCAGTTCATCCTGGTGCCGATAAGATGTACCAAGATCTTAGGTCGTTTTATTGGTGGCCAGGCATGAAGAAAGACATTTCCACTTATGTTGGCAAATGTCTCACATGTGCCAAAGTCAAAGCCAAACACTAGAAACCTTCGGGCTTGCTGGAACAACCAAAGATACCACAATGGAAGTGGGAACAAATAGCTATGGATTTCATTACCAAGCTACCCCGCACTTCCAGCGGATACGATTCTATTTGGGTCATCATTGATAGATTGACCAAGTCCGCACATTTCTTGCCGATCAGAGAGACATACAAGATGGAGAAACTAGCAAGACTATACATTAATGAAATAGTAGTGAGGCACGAGGTGCCATTGTCTATTATTTCAGACTGGGACAGTCGATTTACATCACGGTTCTGGCAATCATTACAACAATCCTTAGGGACAAGTGTTAACTTGAGCACTGCTTATCATCCACAAACGGATGGACAATGCGAGCGCACCATTCAAACCCTAGAGGATATGTTGAGAACATGCATATTAGACTTCGGTTGAAATTGGGACACGCACTTACCTCTCATTGAGTTCTCCTACAACAATAGCTACCACAGTAGCATCGGATGTGCTCCGTTTGAAGCACTCAATGGTAGAAAATGTCGGTCTCCAATTTGTTGGACCGAAGTAGGAGACAACAGAATAACTGGGCCTGAACTTATTCAGGAAACTACTGATAAGATAGCCCAGATAAAACAACGATTACAAGCAACACGTAGCCGCCAAAAGAGGTACGCAGACAAACGGCGCAAGCCTTTGGAATTCGACGTGGGTGACCGAGTCATGTTGAAAGTGTCCCCATGGAAAGGCATAGTTCGGTTTGGGGCTAAGGGCAAGCTAGCACCTAGGTATGTCGGACCGTTTGAGATTACTCAACGTATAGGTCCTGTGGCATACAGACTCAGACTCCCTGATGAGCTCAGTGGAGTACACGATGTGTTTCATGTATCAAATCTCAAGAGGTGCTTAGCAGACGAGTCATTGATCATACAATTGGAGGAAATAAAAATTGATGAACAACTACATTTCATTGAAGAACCTATAGAGATTATGGAATGTGAAGTTAAGAAACTGAAACGTAGCCGTATTCCTATTGTAAAGGTTCGATGGAACTCCAAGCGTGGACCAGAATTTACTTGGGAGCGCGAGGACAACATGAAAGCAAAGTATCCCCACCAGTTCGAGAAGTGAAGCCCGACCTTTATGCTTAAATTTCAGGACGAAATTTCTTTAACAAGGGGAGACTGTGACAACTAGTACGTGACCGCCCGGCAAGTCCGTATGGTACGTGTACTATAAACAGTAACTATGTGTACATATACGATTGTGAACAGTGTTTGTATCAACAAAATTCTAAATACAAGAAATCGTTGTACGTATTCTTGTGTAAACTTAAATACAGTAAGTACAACGTACAATTGATACATTAGTTGTGTTTATTAAGTGAAAACTTAAGTACAATTAACACAACAGATCACGAGAAACATCAGTGTTCAAGAGAATGACAAAAACAAATCAGTTGCGATCTAATATCCATAGATGACAGGAATCAGATGGCCGACAATTCAATGTGAAAAGAATGTGATAACATGATGTTTAGTTGAGTCCGACAGTGAGGAAACACAATTCAAACATAAAGCACAGTGTCGTTTCAGAATAACGAACTGACAGCGTGTTTGCGTGGGTGACGATTCACACAAACATATCTGTGAGTTTAACATTCTGAAATGATGACTGACAAGTAGAAAACAAAATTCGGAAAGCAAAACCATCGTCGTGTTCGTTCGAATGACGATTCGAACAAATACGCACGATGGTGACGCGATCTGATGAAACGAAAACGAAAACACGACGTGAACGAATTTAAATTTAATAAAATAAAATAATTAACATTTAAAAATTTTGAAACTCATCAAAATAATCAAATAACATTATTTTATTTAATTCATTTTAATTACGCGCAATTTTCCGGTTACGCGACGGAAACGCGAACCGAGCAACCGAAATGAACCCGAACACCACATAGGGTATAAAAACCCTAAATGAAAGGATTTCTTTCATTTTTACATTCAAACTCTCTTTCTCTCTTCAATTTCCGGCCACCACACTCACACCACCAAACCACCTTCAAAACCCCATAACTCTCTCATTATTGCTTAACCAATTTGGGTGATTCTTGCGCCCACGTGTAGCTCTCGATCTCCTCTTCAAGAAACTACAACTGATCTGGAAAGTTAGCCGCTAGAAATCGAGGTATGATGCTTCAAAAGTCACGGGAATTAGGGTTTTTACTTGTTTTGTGCTTCTGATCGACCCAACTAACACAACCTGCCAACCATCTTTTCTTGTGAACCATGTGACCAAGGGAAGCCATCTACACACTATAATCACAGTCATGGTTCTACAACCACACCAGACTCGAAGGAAAGGATGAAGATGAACACAGGTTCGTGAAGAATGCATGGGGACGAACCTAGTTGGTTCTTGACCGAACCCTGAGCGAACCCTACCCCTACAAAAGCTGAGACGAACCTGTGAGCAGCATCATTATGGCCGAACCCTTGACTTTAGACACGAACCATTGATGCCGGCCGAACCATCTACTATGCCAGCGAACCTTGTTGCCTCATATCTAAGTCACGAACCCTCTAGGGACACACGAACCCACACGTCTCCCGAACCCATGCTGCTGCTACGAACCATATCCATGATGCAGCCGAACCCTTGTTTGAACATTACCGAACCCTGCTGCAAAACAAAGACCTACGAACCTATGGCCAGCTCCAAACGAACCTTGAGTATGTTCGCTGCCTAGAGGATGGAACTGTTTTCATCCTAGCCAAATTAATCCAAAGCCCAAATGACATATAGTATTGGCCCACAACCGTTTCGGGCCCAACAGAATTCAAGTGGAATGCGGCCATCCTTGTACAACAGGCCCAACATCCCTTAAATTCGGCCATCTTGGGCAGCCCACGTACATGTTATTCCAACCGGCCCAAAATTATACATATTTTGGCCCACATAATTTATTGGCTCAAGTAAATGCATCGGCCCACATGGACCATTACTAGGCCCAAGTGAAATTTATAAGGCCCACATGCAAAACCATTTAACCTAAGGCCCACTTATTCGGCCCATGAAACGTATTAGACCCAACATCTTTTACAAAATTGACTATGGGTTAGAAATTTATTTAACTAAACCATAAGAGTTAAATTGTGAAATTATTAATAACAACTAGGTTATAAAATCTTTACAAGAATAGTTATGGTTATTTAATAACCATAAAACCCAAGTAGGGATTTCACAACAATGAAAAGCTTAAACTATGATCAAGGTGTTATACTAGAAAACAAGAATGAGAGTCAAGTGTACATGATACAACAAAATCAAACAAGAGTTGAAAGATAATTGAACATGAGAAATATGGTTTTTTAATACAAAAGGAAAGACTTTTAGGACTAATACATTTCCCACACTTAAACGTTAAAGGGGCCGAATAAAGACCGCGACTCACTAGTGTTAGCCAAATTGAGGCTAACACGCATACGTGCACACTAGACAATTACACTCAACACTATAAGTTACATACAATGTGTAATCAATACAGGATTGTGAAATCAACATCAAACACAATCAAGAGAGCGTGTCTTCTTTCTTTTAAGCTCAGTCAACCCTACAACAACAAGGTGAGTTCATATGCCCCTTTTCTTTAATCTTTACTGATTTTAAACTCTCGGGGCTGAGAAATATGCTTTACTTTTATTTAGCTAAATTTTTTCTTACATATTTTTAATACTTTGATTGAATGATATTAAATTACTTATTATCATATATCATTGTATGCATGCTTGTATGATTACATGATGACAGGGAAAGATAAGATGATGATGATATTATAATATCATAAATCATTAATACAATAGAATAACATAGTTGTAGGATTAACTCATACAACACTTAGTTATTCTTACAAGAAATAACATAGAAACAATTACAAGGAACTTGATGACAGGAACAGAACATAAGAATGATATGAAGATAACACATCTTCATTACATCATTCAATACAAAAGTTAAGTAAGTGTAATAAGACTAGTTCTTATAACACTTAACTTTACA
Source organism: Mikania micrantha (assembly GCA_009363875.1). Classification (NCBI taxonomy): domain Eukaryota; kingdom Viridiplantae; phylum Streptophyta; class Magnoliopsida; order Asterales; family Asteraceae; genus Mikania; species Mikania micrantha. Next base: position 5,147 of record SZYD01000664.1, read on the forward strand.
ATTCAACACATATTACAAGAGAACAAGGAACATAGAATGATAATCATGATAATGTAATTTCATGATAACAACATCATTCACTCAATTAGATAACATAACGTAATAAGACAAGTTCTTATTTAACTTTGTTAATATCATGGAGAACATATGACAATGAGAACAATAATACAAGTGAATACAATTACAATTAGTTACTATTGACCTGTTGCATTATATCACTTCAATCATGTGCCAAATTGTACAAGTTGATCATGTAAGCCCCTTTAATTCGCTGACCAGTTAGTTTGACGTGACTAAACCGACGATAGCATAGTGGTAACATAGGTTTGACAAACCTCTAGCTTGTAGGGCTAGTATGTTGATCGTAGTGATTCATTGGCCGATAACGTATGACCGGTGACAGGGCGACTTCAAGTCAGGTTCTGGTAGGTGACACATGGTGATATTAATCTGCAGTGATAAGTAATTAATCCAGCGGAAATCCTATTGACTAGTAGGTTGAGAAAGTGATATTCCCTCATGTTACACTACTAGTAATAGATTTCGTTGAGGACACTAGACATACAAGGTGGTAGAGGTAAATCGGATGGATTGAAATCTGATTACTTCAATGGATTCCTTTTAGGCTCTACGCACTATGGTACAAGAACAAGTTACAAGTGGTTAACTAACACTCTTAATGTTTAAAAGTGTAACAACAATTAACCTCACATTTATAGAATAATACAAGGAACAGATTTGATAAATCTGATACCCTTAACATATAATGGTTATCTAAACTTCGGTTCGATAACTACAATTACATCATCATATTATTATAAACAAGTTATCACATGTGATTCAAGAATTACATGGACATTTGATTGGGAATGGAAATCAATAGTTGTATCACAAGTTGTGTGGAGTTCTAGTAGTGATGTGGTGGGATGTTGGCTAGGGCTTAGTTCCCTTACATATGCCCTATATATAAGCATCACTACTAGGATGATATATTACTTGTAAATATAACTATTGAGAAGCCATTGGGTGGACAAGTGAACAAATGGCATACAAGTAACATAATATACATTGTGATTGTGCATGTGAATGAATCAAAGTTTTCAATTTAGTTACTTATGAACTCACCAACCTAGAGTTTACTTTGTTTAAATGCATGTTTTCTCAGGTGATGAATATGTGTAGTTACTGATATGCAAGTACTAAGCTAGTGGACTTTTAGAAGACCTAGCTTCATTTTGATTGCATACTTTTGGGATGACAAACCAGTGAATCACTTTTGTATATCTTGTACAGATCAAGATATGAACTCATTGATTCTTTTGGATTAGATTTACTTAGTTAAATTATGATGGACAATGTAATTTAACTTTGTAATTCTATTTCATGTCATGTTAGCATTTCTCATTTATACCTCAAGTGCTATGTAAACAATCTGATCATTTGATTGTCACTCAAAGATATCGCGCCCCGGGAACCTTCCGCCCGACGGGAAAACACGATCCGTTCCCGCCGGCCTGGAGTGTGACAACTTATCTATTGGTAGCAATAATGGATCCATTGGATTGACCACCCACCCAGGATGAGTTTTCCCTGTGGGGGAAAGCTCGCGGTGATTGTTCCCTACTGGTCAAACTTAACTATCTGATCAATTGTTTGTTCATTGACAATCTTTGTGCATTTGTGCTTGGTATTCACTTGTGTTAACTAATCAATTATTAAACTATTTTGCTATATGATCAAAGCTATGAAACTCACCAAATATTCGTAGTTGACACTTGGTTTTAAAGATGTTTCAGGTGAGAACGCCAATTAGCTATATTCTTGAGCTTGGATTTGAAATTACTTATGTTTAGGGTTTTGAATTTGATTGATGTAATAGTTAGGCTTTGAATTTTAGACAATGTATTAAATGTTGGAATTTAATGAAGTATTGAATGTTAGAATTTAATGTTTTAACTATTTACATCTAAATACCTTGTGCTATGAACAATCTACACTTCGTGCCGCCCCGATGTTTCCGCCATCGGTCGGGGTGTTACAGATTGGTATCAAGGAATGGGTTTTAGAGAATTAGGTGTACTCACCAACTATGCAAATAGTTGACAAAAATTATTTTACATGTGTGATAGGTTAAGTGCAGCTCGTGAAGACATATGAATAGGATTAGTAGACCTAGTTAATTCTTAAAAAAACGTTTAGAATTTCATTTTTTGTTTGTTTTTTATTTAATTCTTGTAATGAAACTTGAGTTTAATGAATGAAATGTTTGTATTGTTAATAATCAACGCTATAATTATTCAAACATATAAATATCACCATGAGCTAATGAACAATCGAGCTCGCGCCCCGACGTATTCCGCTGTATGTCGGGGTGTGATGTGATAGATTGGCATCAGAGCCATGGTTATACGTTATTAGGTTATTAAAAATGGTGGCCTAGACTATTACTATGCAAACCCAAACATGAGTATCTCATGTTGATATTGTTTGTTTATTGCTTTCTTATTTGCTATTTGCAATAGAATACTGATTGTGTTATGTTATATAAATGTTACCATAGAGGAATTCCATATTTACAAATATACATTTGCTTAGACTTAGTTAGGAATGACTTAGATTAAGATAACTGGTTATCATGGGATTTACTTAGTTAATCAATTGATTTAGAACTTGCTTAGTAAACTCCATTTTAAATTCACATATGTGCAAATAATCCTTAAATATTAGAAATTTAAGCTCATTAGGATTAATGCCTAATATCATTCTTTAGACAACATAGGAATTCCAATATTGATTTTAAGATCTCGTTAGGATTAAGTTTGTGTGGTGGATATGAAGTAACTGGAAGAGTGTAGCACCGGTAGTTAGAAGACCTGTTTAGGAAAGTGTAACACCCAACTTTTTATAAAATTTTATTGGAAATGAGCGGAATTATGGTCCCAGATTTTTCAAAATTTCAGCATGACCCGTACTAAAATGTTGATTTCCTTACAAAATAAACACATTTAAAACCAGTAATCCACACAACAACAAAATATTACCACCATACTAATTTATGTCATAGTAACTAGTACTATTTGACAGCCACACTATAGATAACACCGATACGTTATAACTATTTACCAAAACATTTAACCACAGGTCATGTGAAACATTAGCATTGGAGCTTTACCTACAAATTACACCCAACGATTTAAATTAGCAAAACGTTAAGTAAGTAATCCGTGCCACCATATTTGAACAAAATAATAGTTATCACCACCCACATTAATTAATACTTGCCACCATTTTGTTTAAACCGACATTAGTCAGAGTCCACCATATACCCTATAGTAAGAGAAATCATCACTTTCATATCCACCATCTATAATATAATGAGGGAGAATATCCCTTACATAGTCACCATAAAAAACAATATATATATTTTACCACCATAAGTAAGGCATAAACCTTACATTTTTACCACCGTAATTATTTACCACCATAAGTAAGGTAGAAACCTTACATTTTTACCACCATAAGTAAGGTATAAACCTTACATTTTATCACCCTACGTATATACCACCATATGTAAGGTATAACCTTACAGTTTACCACCATATGTACATACCACCATGTTAGGGGTTTATCCCCTATTCAACCACTATATTTACATTTCCACATGTATTCTACTATATTTTTACACCATTATCGATTAACCACCATTGTCAACACCACCATAACATAACATGAATTCTAAATCAAATCATGTTTATATTATTTCTCATATATTATAGTCGGGTTAGACTACTTACCTCGACTAAAAGATGATCTTGCTCGATTATATTCTTGATTAAAATCTTGATATCCTCAAGTGGTTCACGACCTAGACTCGCGATCTAAGCTCGTTGTAACAGATTGTTGTTCGGATTCCCCCTCTTCTCCTTTTCTTCTTCCTTTCTTTTTTTTCTTCTCTTTTCTCTCTGTTTTCTTTTTTTTTTCTTTCTGTCGATTGAACCCAACCCCCCTAGTTTTGATGTTATCCCACCGCCTCAACATATTCAATTTTGTTTTGTGTTGACTCCACTTCCACGTTATCACACACATATATTTATATTATTATTATTATTATTATTATTATTATTATTATTATTATTATTATTATTATTATTATTTTTGATTAAATGTCCACCACACACATATATTGATTAATTTAGTTATTTATTTATTTTTGTGATTATCATGTTCACATATTTTATTATTATTATTATTATTATTATTATTATTATTATTATTATTATTATTATTATTATTATTATTATTATTATTATTATTATTATTATTATTAAAACTTTGTTTTATAAATTTTAAACATTTTAGATGTTACAAATTATCTACCCTCCTTATTTAAGGTTTTGTTCCCGAAACCGCTACATTAAGCAAAAAGGTAAGGGTAAAATTTTTTCATCTCATTCGTCGATTCCTAAGTATATTCTGACCCTTTCCTATGTTTTCACCTTACTTTCACTTGATCAATGGTTTTGTTACGAAGCAGCTTCACTTTATGATCAAGAATTTCAACCGGCTTTTCTACATAGTTAAGTTTCTCATCCACTTCAATGTCCTCTAATGGAACGTATGTGGATTCATCATCTAAACACTTTCGTAAATATGAAACATGAAAAGTGTTATGAATTAGGTTCAACTCTTCTGGTAGCTCTAAACGATAAGCAACATTGCCCACACGAGCTATGATTTTAAAAGGTCCAATAAATCATGGACTTAATTTTCCTCGTTTACGAAAACGTATAACACCCTTCCACGGTGAAACTATTAGTAACACCATGTCCCCGACCTGAAATTCAATAGGCCTTCTACGTTTATCAGCATATGATTTCTAACGGTCTTGTGCCGCCATTAGATGAGCACGAATTTGATCTATTTGATCATTGGTAGCTTTAACCAGTTCTCGTTGTCCCACTTCTCCCCAACAAACAGGAGTCCGGCATTTTCTTCCATAAAGCATTTCATAAGGAGGCATCCCAATACTGGAATGATAGCTATTGTTATACGAGAACTCTGCTAAAGGTAGATAATCATCCCAACTACCACCAAAATCAATTATACACGCTCGTAACATATCCTCAAGAGTCTAGATGGACCTTTCACTCTGACCATCAGTTTGAGGATGATACGCCGTGCTCAACAACAATTTTGTACCTATTTCTTCCTGAAAGTTCTTCCAAAAATGAGAAGTAAATCGAGTATCTCGATCAGATATACTAGTCACTGACACACCATGCCGAGATACTATTTCTTTTACATATATCTCCGCCATTTTATCAGAAGAATAGGATTCACGGATGGGCAAGAAATGAGCACTCTTAGTTAACCTATCAACGATCACCCAAATGGCATCAAATCCCTTTCTAGTTTTAGGAAGTTTAGTAATTAGGTCCATCATGATATGTTCCCATTTCCACAATGGAATCTCCAATGGTTGCAGTTTACCATATGGCTTTTGGTGCTCTGCTTTCACTGCATGCAAGTCAAACACTTTTGAGCATATTTAACGATATCTCGTTTCATACCAGGCCACCAGTAATTAACCCGTAGGTCACGATACATTTTAGTAGCCCCTAGATGAATTGAGTATTTTGATTTGTGAGCTTCTTCTAAAAATAAAAACTTAAGTGAACAAGTGTGAGGTATCCACACTCGACCCCACCTAGTCTTTAATCCATTGTTGTCTTCATCAAGATTATGTGCTTGCCCCTTTATTCTGTCTCGTTTCCAGTTTTCTTCCTTTAAAGCCTTTGTCTGAGCCTCTTTAATCTGCTCAATAAACCCTGAAGTAATCACAAGCTTCATAGCTTTTACCTTAATAGGTGAACATTCATCTTTTATACTCAAGGCATCAGCTACGACGTTTGCTTTTCCTGGGTGATAGAGAATCTCGCAATCGTAGTCCTTAAGTAATTCTAACCACCTTCTTTGCCTCATATTCAATTCCTTCTGAGTGAAGAAATATTTCAAGCTTTTATGATCTATGAAAATCATAAATTTAGATCCATAAAGATAATGTCGCCATATCTTTAATGCAAACACTACCGCTGCCAATTCAAGATCGTGAGTTGTGTAAGTTGTTTCATGTGTCTTCAACTGTCGAGAGGCATAGACTAACACCTTTCCTCTCTGCATTAAAACACACCCAAGACCCATGCTTGAAGCATCAGAGTATACCACAAGATCTTCGGTACCCTCAGGTAATGAAAGAACTGGAGCACTGCTTAATTTTTCATTTAATAATTGAAAAGCAGTATCTTGCTCCGGACCCCAATAATATTTCATGTCTTTTTGGGTTAGTTTAGTGATGGGGAAGCTAGTTTAGAGAAGTCTTGGATAAAACGTCTGTAATATCCAGCCAGACCCAAGAAAATTCTAATTTCAGTTGGTGTTTTAGGTGGAGACCACTTCATTACTATCTCAACCTTGGAAGGATCAACAGATATACCACTTGAGTTAAACACATGGCCGAGAAATTGAACTTCTCGTAACTAGAAGGTACACTTAGAAAATTTAGCATATAACCTCTCCCTACGAAGTATCATCAACATCTCACGAAGATGCTGAGAATGATCATTTTCCGTACGGGAGAAAATCTCCAATGGTTGCAGTTTACCATATGGCTTTTGGTGCTCTGCTTTCACTGCATGCAAGTCAAACACTTTTGAGCATATTTAACGATATCTCGTTTCATACCAGGCCACCAGTAATTAACCCGTAGGTCACGATACATTTTAGTAGCCCCTAGATGAATTGAGTATTTTGATTTGTGAGCTTCTTCTAAAAATAAAAACTTAAGTGAACAAGTGTGAGGTATCCACACTCGACCCCACCTAGTCTTTAATCCATTGTTGTCTTCATCAAGATTATGTGCTTGCCCCTTTATTCTGTCTCGTTTCCAGTTTTCTTCCTTTAAAGCCTTTGTCTGAGCCTCTTTAATCTGCTCAATAAACCCTGAAGTAATCACAAGCTTCATAGCTTTTACCTTAATAGGTGAACATTCATCTTTTATACTCAAGGCATCAGCTACGACGTTTGCTTTTCCTGGGTGATAGAGAATCTCACAATCGTAGTCCTTAAGTAATTCTAACCACCTTCTTTGCCTCATATTCAATTCCTTCTGAGTGAAGAAATATTTCAAGCTTTTATGATCTATGAAAATCATAAATTTAGATCCATAAAGATAATGTCGCCATATCTTTAATGCAAACACTACCGCTGCCAATTCAAGATCGTGAGTTGTGTAAGTTGTTTCATGTGTCTTCAACTGTCGAGAGGCATAGACTAACACCTTTCCTCTCTGCATTAAAACACACCCAAGACCCATGCTTGAAGCATCAGAGTATACCACAAGATCTTCGGTACCCTCAGGTAATGAAAGAACTCGAGCACTGCTTAATTTTTCATTTAATAATTGAAAAGCAGTATCTTGCTCCGGACCCCAATAATATTTCATGTCTTTTTGGGTTAGTTTAGTGATGGGGAAGCTAGTTTAGAGAAGTCTTGGATAAAACGTCTGTAATATCCAGCCAGACCCAAGAAAATTCTAATTTCAGTTGGTGTTTTAGGTGGAGACCACTTCATTACTATCTCAACCTTGGAAGGATCAACAGATATACCACTTGAGTTAAACACATGGCCGAGAAATTGAACTTCTCGTAACTAGAAGGTACACTTAGAAAATTTAGCATATAACCTCTCCATACGAAGTATCATCAACATCTCACGAAGATGCTGAGAATGATCATTTTCCGTACGGGAGAAAATCTCCAATGGTTGCAGTTTACCATATGGCTTTTGGTGCTCTGCTTTCACTGCATGCAAGTCAAACACTTTTGAGCATATTTAACGATATCTCGTTTCATACCAGGCCACCAGTAATTAACCCGTAGGTCACGATACATTTTAGTAGCCCCTAGATGAATTGAGTATTTTGATTTGTGAGCTTCTTCTAAAAATAAAAACTTAAGTGAACAAGTGTGAGGTATCCACACTCGACCCCACCTAGTCTTTAATCCATTGTTGTCTTCATCAAGATTATGTGCTTGCCCCTTTATTCTGTCTCGTTTCCAGTTTTCTTCCTTTAAAGCCTTTGTCTGAGCCTCTTTAATCTGCTCAATAAACCCTGAAGTAATCACAAGCTTCATAGCTTTTACCTTAATAGGTGAACATTCATCTTTTATACTCAAGGCATCAGCTACGACGTTTGCTTTTCCTGGGTGATAGAGAATCTCGCAATCGTAGTCCTTAAGTAATTCTAACCACCTTCTTTGCCTCATATTCAATTCCTTCTGAGTGAAGAAATATTTCAAGCTTTTATGATCTATGAAAATCATAAATTTAGATCCATAAAGATAATGTCGCCATATCTTTAATGCAAACACTACCGCTGCCAATTCAAGATCGTGAGTTGTGTAAGTTGTTTCATGTGTCTTCAACTGTCGAGAGGCATAGACTAACACCTTTCCTCTCTGCATTAAAACACACCCAAGACCCATGCTTGAAGCATCAGAGTATACCACAAGATCTTCGGTACCCTCAGGTAATGAAAGAACTCGAGCACTGCTTAATTTTTCATTTAATAATTGAAAAGCAGTATCTTGCTCCGGACCCCAATAATATTTCATGTCTTTTTGGGTTAGTTTAGTGATGGGGAAGCTAGTTTAGAGAAGTCTTGGATAAAACGTCTGTAATATCCAGCCAGACCCAAGAAAATTCTAATTTCAGTTGGTGTTTTAGGTGGAGACCACTTCATTACTATCTCAACCTTGGAAGGATCAACAGATATACCACTTGAGTTAAACACATGGCCGAGAAATTGAACTTCTCGTAACTAGAAGGTACACTTAGAAAATTTAGCATATAACCTCTCCATACGAAGTATCATCAACATCTCACGAAGATGCTGAGAATGATCATTTTCCGTACGGGAGAAAATCTCCAATGGTTGCAGTTTACCATATGGCTTTTGGTGCTCTGCTTTCACTGCATGCAAGTCAAACACTTTTGAGCATATTTAACGATATCTCGTTTCATACCAGGCCACCAGTAATTAACCCGTAGGTCACGATACATTTTAGTAGCCCCTAGATGAATTGAGTATTTTGATTTGTGAGCTTCTTCTAAAAATAAAAACTTAAGTGAACAAGTGTGAGGTATCCACACTCGACCCCACCTAGTCTTTAATCCATTGTTGTCTTCATCAAGATTATGTGCTTGCCCCTTTATTCTGTCTCGTTTCCAGTTTTCTTCCTTTAAAGCCTTTGTCTGAGCCTCTTTAATCTGCTCAATAAACCCTGAAGTAATCACAAGCTTCATAGCTTTTACCTTAATAGGTGAACATTCATCTTTTATACTCAAGGCATCAGCTACGACGTTTGCTTTTCCTGGGTGATAGAGAATCTCGCAATCGTAGTCCTTAAGTAATTCTAACCACCTTCTTTGCCTCATATTCAATTCCTTCTGAGTGAAGAAATATTTCAAGCTTTTATGATCTATGAAAATCATAAATTTAGATCCATAAAGATAATGTCGCCATATCTTTAATGCAAACACTACCGCTGCCAATTCAAGATCGTGAGTTGTGTAAGTTGTTTCATGTGTCTTCAACTGTCGAGAGGCATAGACTAACACCTTTCCTCTCTGCATTAAAACACACCCAAGACCCATGCTTGAAGCATCAGAGTATACCACAAGATCTTCGGTACCCTCAGGTAATGAAAGAACTGGAGCACTGCTTAATTTTTCATTTAATAATTGAAAAGCAGTATCTTGCTCCGGACCCCAATAATATTTCATGTCTTTTTGGGTTAGTTTAGTGATGGGGAAGCTAGTTTAGAGAAGTCTTGGATAAAACGTCTGTAATATCCAGCCAGACCCAAGAAAATTCTAATTTCAGTTGGTGTTTTAGGTGGAGACCACTTCATTACTATCTCAACCTTGGAAGGATCAACAGATATACCACTTGAGTTAAACACATGGCCGAGAAATTGAACTTCTCGTAACTAGAAGGTACACTTAGAAAATTTAGCATATAACCTCTCCCTACGAAGTATCATCAACATCTCACGAAGATGCTGAGAATGATCATTTTCCGTACGGGAGAAAATCTCCAATGGTTGCAGTTTACCATATGGCTTTTGGTGCTCTGCTTTCACTGCATGCAAGTCAAACACTTTTGAGCATATTTAACGATATCTCGTTTCATACCAGGCCACCAGTAATTAACCCGTAGGTCACGATACATTTTAGTAGCCCCTAGATGAATTGAGTATTTTGATTTGTGAGCTTCTTCTAAAAATAAAAACTTAAGTGAACAAGTGTGAGGTATCCACACTCGACCCCACCTAGTCTTTAATCCATTGTTGTCTTCATCAAGATTATGTGCTTGCCCCTTTATTCTGTCTCGTTTCCAGTTTTCTTCCTTTAAAGCCTTTGTCTGAGCCTCTTTAATCTGCTCAATAAACCCTGAAGTAATCACAAGCTTCATAGCTTTTACCTTAATAGGTGAACATTCATCTTTTATACTCAAGGCATCAGCTACGACGTTTGCTTTTCCTGGGTGATAGAGAATCTCGCAATCGTAGTCCTTAAGTAATTCTAACCACCTTCTTTGCCTCATATTCAATTCCTTCTGAGTGAAGAAATATTTCAAGCTTTTATGATCTATGAAAATCATAAATTTAGATCCATAAAGATAATGTCGCCATATCTTTAATGCAAACACTACCGCTGCCAATTCAAGATCGTGAGTTGTGTAAGTTGTTTCATGTGTCTTCAACTGTCGAGAGGCATAGACTAACACCTTTCCTCTCTGCATTAAAACACACCCAAGACCCATGCTTGAAGCATCAGAGTATACCACAAGATCTTCGGTACCCTCAGGTAATGAAAGAACTGGAGCACTGCTTAATTTTTCATTTAATAATTGAAAAGCAGTATCTTGCTCCGGACCCCAATAATATTTCATGTCTTTTTGGGTTAGTTTAGTGATGGGGAAGCTAGTTTAGAGAAGTCTTGGATAAAACGTCTGTAATATCCAGCCAGACCCAAGAAAATTCTAATTTCAGTTGGTGTTTTAGGTGGAGACCACTTCATTACTATCTCAACCTTGGAAGGATCAACAGATATACCACTTGAGTTAAACACATGGCCGAGAAATTGAACTTCTCGTAACTAGAAGGTACACTTAGAAAATTTAGCATATAACCTCTCCATACGAAGTATCATCAACATCTCACGAAGATGCTGAGAATGATCATTTTCCGTACGGGAGAAAATCTCCAATGGTTGCAGTTTACCATATGGCTTTTGGTGCTCTGCTTTCACTGCATGCAAGTCAAACACTTTTGAGCATATTTAACGATATCTCGTTTCATACCAGGCCACCAGTAATTAACCCGTAGGTCACGATACATTTTAGTAGCCCCTAGATGAATTGAGTATTTTGATTTGTGAGCTTCTTCTAAAAATAAAAACTTAAGTGAACAAGTGTGAGGTATCCACACTCGACCCCACCTAGTCTTTAATCCATTGTTGTCTTCATCAAGATTATGTGCTTGCCCCTTTATTCTGTCTCGTTTCCAGTTTTCTTCCTTTAAAGCCTTTGTCTGAGCCTCTTTAATCTGCTCAATAAACCCTGAAGTAATCACAAGCTTCATAGCTTTTACCTTAATAGGTGAACATTCATCTTTTATACTCAAGGCATCAGCTACGACGTTTGCTTTTCCTGGGTGATAGAGAATCTCGCAATCGTAGTCCTTAAGTAATTCTAACCACCTTCTTTGCCTCATATTCAATTCCTTCTGAGTGAAGAAATATTTCAAGCTTTTATGATCTATGAAAATCATAAATTTAGATCCATAAAGATAATGTCGCCATATCTTTAATGCAAACACTACCGCTGCCAATTCAAGATCGTGAGTTGTGTAAGTTGTTTCATGTGTCTTCAACTGTCGAGAGGCATAGACTAACACCTTTCCTCTCTGCATTAAAACACACCCAAGACCCATGCTTGAAGCATCAGAGTATACCACAAGATCTTCGGTACCCTCAGGTAATGAAAGAACTGGAGCACTGCTTAATTTTTCATTTAATAATTGAAAAGCAGTATCTTGCTCCGGACCCCAATAATATTTCATGTCTTTTTGGGTTAGTTTAGTGATGGGGAAGCTAGTTTAGAGAAGTCTTGGATAAAACGTCTGTAATATCCAGCCAGACCCAAGAAAATTCTAATTTCAGTTGGTGTTTTAGGTGGAGACCACTTCATTACTATCTCAACCTTGGAAGGATCAACAGATATACCACTTGAGTTAAACACATGGCCGAGAAATTGAACTTCTCGTAACTAGAAGGTACACTTAGAAAATTTAGCATATAACCTCTCCCTACGAAGTATCATCAACATCTCACGAAGATGCTGAGAATGATCATTTTCCGTACGGGAGAAAATCTCCAATGGTTGCAGTTTACCATATGGCTTTTGGTGCTCTGCTTTCACTGCATGCAAGTCAAACACTTTTGAGCATATTTAACGATATCTCGTTTCATACCAGGCCACCAGTAATTAACCCGTAGGTCACGATACATTTTAGTAGCCCCTAGATGAATTGAGTATTTTGATTTGTGAGCTTCTTCTAAAAATAAAAACTTAAGTGAACAAGTGTGAGGTATCCACACTCGACCCCACCTAGTCTTTAATCCATTGTTGTCTTCATCAAGATTATGTGCTTGCCCCTTTATTCTGTCTCGTTTCCAGTTTTCTTCCTTTAAAGCCTTTGTCTGAGCCTCTTTAATCTGCTCAATAAACCCTGAAGTAATCACAAGCTTCATAGCTTTTACCTTAATAGGTGAACATTCATCTTTTATACTCAAGGCATCAGCTACGACGTTTGCTTTTCCTGGGTGATAGAGAATCTCGCAATCGTAGTCCTTAAGTAATTCTAACCACCTTCTTTGCCTCATATTCAATTCCTTCTGAGTGAAGAAATATTTCAAGCTTTTATGATCTATGAAAATCATAAATTTAGATCCATAAAGATAATGTCGCCATATCTTTAATGCAAACACTACCGCTGCCAATTCAAGATCGTGAGTTGTGTAAGTTGTTTCATGTGTCTTCAACTGTCGAGAGGCATAGACTAACACCTTTCCTCTCTGCATTAAAACACACCCAAGACCCATGCTTGAAGCATCAGAGTATACCACAAGATCTTCGGTACCCTCAGGTAATGAAAGAACTGGAGCACTGCTTAATTTTTCATTTAATAATTGAAAAGCAGTATCTTGCTCCGGACCCCAATAATATTTCATGTCTTTTTGGGTTAGTTTAGTGATGGGGAAGCTAGTTTAGAGAAGTCTTGGATAAAACGTCTGTAATATCCAGCCAGACCCAAGAAAATTCTAATTTCAGTTGGTGTTTTAGGTGGAGACCACTTCATTACTATCTCAACCTTGGAAGGATCAACAGATATACCACTTGAGTTAAACACATGGCCGAGAAATTGAACTTCTCGTAACTAGAAGGTACACTTAGAAAATTTAGCATATAACCTCTCCCTACGAAGTATCATCAACATCTCACGAAGATGCTGAGAATGATCATTTTCCGTACGGGAGAAAATCTCCAATGGTTGCAGTTTACCATATGGCTTTTGGTGCTCTGCTTTCACTGCATGCAAGTCAAACACTTTTGAGCATATTTAACGATATCTCGTTTCATACCAGGCCACCAGTAATTAACCCGTAGGTCACGATACATTTTAGTAGCCCCTAGATGAATTGAGTATTTTGATTTGTGAGCTTCTTCTAAAAATAAAAACTTAAGTGAACAAGTGTGAGGTATCCACACTCGACCCCACCTAGTCTTTAATCCATTGTTGTCTTCATCAAGATTATGTGCTTGCCCCTTTATTCTGTCTCGTTTCCAGTTTTCTTCCTTTAAAGCCTTTGTCTGAGCCTCTTTAATCTGCTCAATAAACCCTGAAGTAATCACAAGCTTCATAGCTTTTACCTTAATAGGTGAACATTCATCTTTTATACTCAAGGCATCAGCTACGACGTTTGCTTTTCCTGGGTGATAGAGAATCTCGCAATCGTAGTCCTTAAGTAATTCTAACCACCTTCTTTGCCTCATATTCAATTCCTTCTGAGTGAAGAAATATTTCAAGCTTTTATGATCTATGAAAATCATAAATTTAGATCCATAAAGATAATGTCGCCATATCTTTAATGCAAACACTACCGCTGCCAATTCAAGATCGTGAGTTGTGTAAGTTGTTTCATGTGTCTTCAACTGTCGAGAGGCATAGACTAACACCTTTCCTCTCTGCATTAAAACACACCCAAGACCCATGCTTGAAGCATCAGAGTATACCACAAGATCTTCGGTACCCTCAGGTAATGAAAGAACTGGAGCACTGCTTAATTTTTCATTTAATAATTGAAAAGCAGTATCTTGCTCCGGACCCCAATAATATTTCATGTCTTTTTGGGTTAGTTTAGTGATGGGGAAGCTAGTTTAGAGAAGTCTTGGATAAAACGTCTGTAATATCCAGCCAGACCCAAGAAAATTCTAATTTCAGTTGGTGTTTTAGGTGGAGACCACTTCATTACTATCTCAACCTTGGAAGGATCAACAGATATACCACTTGAGTTAAACACATGGCCGAGAAATTGAACTTCTCGTAACTAGAAGGTACACTTAGAAAATTTAGCATATAACCTCTCCCTACGAAGTATCATCAACATCTCACGAAGATGCTGAGAATGATCATTTTCCGTACGGGAGAAAATCAAAATGTCATCTATGAAAACAATTACTGTTTTATCCAAAATGGGTCTACACACCCGGTTCATAAGATTCATAAAACTTGTAGGAGCATTCGTAAGTCCGAAAGGCATGACTACGAATTCATAGTGCCCATAACGAGTACGAAAAGCGGTTTTTGGCACATATTCCTCCTTTACCTTTAATTGATGATAACCCGACCTTAGATCAATTTTAGAAAACCAATTGGCTCCTTGCAATTGATCGAAAAGATCATCAATTCTGGGTAAGGGATATTTATTCTTGATGGTAACTTTATTTAACTCCCGGTAATCAATACACATCCAAAAACTACCATCCTTCTTCTTTACAAATAAAACCAGAGCACCCCACGGTGACACACTAGGACAGATAAATCCTTTATCAAGGAGGTCCTGCAGTTGGGTCATTAACTCTTGCATTTTGGAAGGTGCTAACCGGTAAGGAGCTTTTGCAACCGGTTTTGCTTCTGGTTTCAAGTCAATTCGAAATTCCACTTCTCTGTCAGGAGGAACACCCGGTAACTCTGTTTGGAAAAACATCGCTAAACTCGTTCACCACCGGCACCTCCTCCAATTTTAGGTTTTTTTTATTAGTGTCGGTAACATACGCTATGTAGGCTTTACACCCATGGATTATATATTTCCTCGCTTTTATATATGAACAAATAACAACGCCTTTCTTTCACCATATATCGAAATTGGTTTCCCACTTGGTGTTGTTAATTGTATAACCTTTCGGTTAGATATAATGTTTGCATAATATTGGGACAACCAATCCATACCTACTATAGCATCAAATTCCTTTATGACCATCAGAATTAAATCAACATTAAAATCCTCCCCATCTATGTTTAGTAGACAATTCTTATAGACATTGAATACTAGAAAACTCTCGTTGTTAGCGACATCAATTTCTAATGGTTTAGGCAATTTATCAACTATAAACGATGGATGCTTAGCAAATTCAACACAAATAAAAGATCTACTGGCCCCCGAGTCAAACAAGATATGTGCAGGAATTGAATTTATTAAAAATATACTTGTTACCACATTAGGGGTAGTCTTAGCCTCCTCTGCTGTTATTTGAAATGCTCTACCCTTTGTTTTGGAGCTTCAGGCCTCTTTGACTCCTTGTTGTTTCTCACTACTTCACCTCCTTTCCTGATTCCCAGATTCAGTTTTGGGCATTCACTCCTTACATGTCCAGGTTGATAGCAATTGTTGCCCAAGTTAACTGAGCTAGGACATTGTAAAGATGTGTGACATGCCTTTCCATACTTAAAACATACAATATGAGCAGCTCTACACTCTCCTAAGTGCCCTTTCCCACAAATTTTACAACGATATGGTTCAGGTTTGAAATTGTCTTTCTTAAGAGGTGTAACAAATTTAGTTTTATTTACTGGGGTTTTTGTTACCTCAGCCTTTCGTTTTTCACCTCTTTCAACAGATCTAAAAAGTTCCATCTCCCTTTTGCGAGCCCAGTTTATCAAGGATTGAAGAGTCTCACATTTGGAAGGAGTTATATATTCCCTATATTCCGCTTTAAGCATAAGATGATATCTAATTATCCAGTCCCGCTCTGTTCGTAAAAGATCAGTGCAAAACTTAGCTCTATCAAAGAACATTCCAGTGATTTGATCAATAGATTCATCTTTTTGCCTAATAGTAAGAAACTCTTCCTTTATTTTGTCAATTGCTTATTGTGGGCAAAAGTGTTGCAGGAACATTGCTTTGAAATCATGCCACATCATTGTCTTAACACCTTCCTTACCCTTTTCTTGCTTACGAGCATCCCACCAATCTTTAGCATGTCCTCTAAGTAGAGTAGTTGCATAAACTATTTCATCTGTGGGGTCACAGTGATTTGTTTCAAACACAGTCTCTATTCCCGAAATCCATCGGTGACTCTCCAATGGGTTAACCTCACCCTGAAACTCATCGGGTTTACATACCATGAAATCTTTGTAACTTGCCCTCTTTATCTCCTTTTCTTTTATTTGTTTTTAACCTCACCCTGAAACTCATCGGGTTTACATACCATGAAATCTTTGTAACTTGCCCTCTTTATCTCCTTTTCTTTTATTTGTTTTTCTTGATTCGTTTCTTTCTCATTCGTCTCCTCATTAAAACTTGAGTTACCCTTGGATAACTCTTGTTGAATTATTGTTCTCATCTTCTCGAGAAAGTGTGGAATCGTAACTTCAAACGCTTTTGCTACTTCCTCTGAAATCTGCTTCCTGGTTTCCTCCTTTAATATTCCAGCTACACCTCCATCATTATGTGAAGACCCATTATCTTCACTTTTGTATCCTTCCACAATTTTTGGTATTTCTCCCCCTTTAGCCATAATCTTCAGCTGAAATTTTCCCATATTAGGGTCTACATATTTTATAGATGCATATATTTTTTTATCACTACTTTCTTGCTATATTAATTTAACACCATTCATTAATATTTCACATCCATTTAATCACCACTATGTTAACATCACAATATATGCATTATCATAATGCTTTCATAAATTTAATCTTATTCACGTCAACGTAATAACGCTTAATACTTTAGAACGATGATCATAAATTACCTGAGCAACATACATAAATCATAACACTGGCCAGGTGTGATGATTAATATACTTCATTCACGTAATTATATTCACATTATTCTAACGTATCAAATATTATACCAAGGTTAAATCAACATAATGTAAGCTCGTGCAATATTTTTGGAATGTCTCGGATCAAGTCTCAACCTTCCAATTTACGAGCACAACATGTTTGAGTTTAAGTATCTTCACACCCAGTACTTAATTCTCTCAAACCAGTGCTCTGATACCAAACTTGTAACGCCCAACTTTTTATAAAATTTTATTTAAAATGAGCGGAATTATGGTCCCAGATTTTTCAAAATTTCAGCATGACCCGTACTAAAATGTTGATTTCCTTACAAAATAAACACATTTAAAACCAGTAATCCACACAACAACAAAATATTACCACCATACTAATTTATGTTATAGTAACTAGTACTATTTGACAGTCACACTAAAGATAACACCGATACGTTATAACTATTTACCAAAACATTTAACCACAGGTCATGTGAAACATTAGATAACTGATCCGAGACTCGTTCCATTCCTTATTGCATTGGAGCTTTACCTACAAATTACACCCAACGATTTAAATTAGCAAAACGTTAAGTAAGTAATCCGTGCCACCATATTTGAACAAAATAATAGTTATCACCACCCACATTAATTAATACTTGCCACCATTTTGTTTAAACCGACATTAGTCAGAGTCCACCATCTACCCTATAGTAAGAGAAATCATCCCTTACATATCCACCATCTATAATATAATGAGGGAAATATCCCTTACATAGCCACCATAAAAACAATATATATATATTTTACCACCATAAGTAAGGCATAAACCTTACATTTTTACCGCCGTAATTATTTACCACCATAAGTAAGGTAGAAACCTTACATTTTTACCACCATAAGTAAGGTATAAACCTTACATTTTATCACCTACGTATATACCGCCATATGTAAGGTATAACCTTACAGTTTACCACCATATGTACATACCACCATGTTAGGGGTTTGTTCCCTATTCAACCATTATATTTACATTTTCACATGTATTCTACTATATTATTACACCATTATCGATTAACCACAATTGTCAACACCACCATAACATAACATGAATTCTAAATCAAATCATGTTTATATTATTTCTCATATATTATAGTCGGGTTAGACTACTTACCTCGACTAGAAGATGATCTTGCTCGATTATCTTCTTGATTAAAATCTTGATATCCTCAAGTGGTTCACGACCTAGACTCGTGATCTAAGCTCGTTGTAACAGATTGTTGTTCGGATTCCCCCTCTTCTCCTTTTCTTCTTCCTTTCTTTTTTTTTCTTCTCTTTTCTCTCTGTTTTCTTTTTCTTTTTTTTCTTTCTGTCGATTGAACCCAACCCAACCCCCCCTTGGTTTTGCTGTTATCCCACTGCCTCAACATATTCAATTTTTTTTTTGTGTTGACTCCACTTCCACGTTATCACACACATATATTTATATTATTTATTATTATTATTATTATTATTATTATTATTATTATTATTATTATTATTTTTGATTAAATTTCCACCACACACATATATTGATTAATTTAGTTATTTATTTATTTTTGTGATTATCATATTCATATATTTTATTATTATTATTATTATTATTATTATTATTAAAACTTTGTTTTATAAATTTTAAACATTTTAGATGTTACAGAAAGCTATTCATATAAATCCCCTTAGTACTATGGGACCAATCTAGCTTCCCTGGGGAATTCGGATGAGAGTATGACCACATATAGGCCAAAGCATATCATACCAAACACTTTACAAACTAATTGATTCTAATATGTCACCCGACATTCTATTTTGGATACCATTCCTTATGTTTTCAAACAAGTTCAAATGATTTTCTTATAATCCCATTAGAATTAAGTTTGATAAGATGACCATGTAGTAACTGGAAGGATGAATACCGGTAATTGAGACTCCTATCTAGGAAAGCGATTCGTAATCCCTGATGAGGGACCAGTCTAGCTTTGTTGAGGATTCTTAATGAATGTATTTTATGTCTAGAGGGTTCTTAATGAATATATTTTACCTATAGGCCAAAGCATGTTACATTTTGCAAACAACATTAATTCTAATAAGCCAAAAGGTGCCCCACTTGGATACCACTCCCTAAGATTTCTAATCAAATTCAAATTTATTTCAATACGTTGTTTATAAAATTTAAAACCTAATGATATCATATTTAAGATTTGTGATGGTGATTCATCACTAAATCTCACAAAATATGATGTCATTTTTATGGTTTAAGAAAATTAATAATATGATACCTAAGATTGTAATGGTGATACATTACTACATCTAATGGTTATGGTGTGACCTTTTCTTGGATTTATAATGAA
>SZYD01000664.1:27500-38601 GCA_009363875.1 Mikania micrantha
TCATCTTACCCATTGAGAACAATGATTATTTGTTTGTATGTCTTATGTAACTATTGATGAATTACATGATCTTTTGTGCTATACATGATGCCTAAGAAACTTGTGAGAACATGTGCTTTAGGTTAATACTTTAGACTTTGAATTTGCATCTATTTCTTATATATTAAATAAACTTTGTAGGTGTACTCACCATCTATGCAAATAGTTGAAAAAAATTATTTTACATGTGGTAGACCTAGTTAATTCTTAAAAAAATTGTTTACAATTTCATTTGTAATTGTTTGTTTATTTAATTCTTGTAATGAAACTTGAGTTTAATGAATGAAATGTTTGTATTGTTAATAATGAATACTATAATTATTCAAACATATTAATAACATTATGAGCTAATGAACAAACGACATCGCGCCCCAACGTATTTCACCGTCATTTGGGGTGTGAAAAAACTAGCTATATAATCAATAATTACATTGGTCTCCCATTGGTGAAAGTCATCTCCCAAGAAATCTCCTCATCATCATTCATATATTTCGGATTTATTTGTAATTTTTTATAAAGAACTATAAACGTATTTTTTATCCACTTCATGAAGAAATAGTTTGTATGACAGTCATACGAGATGTATGACCTCCTCTGGATCATTTTCACCTTTAGTCCTTTAAAATTAATCACATGACAAATTTAACCCTTCAGCTTCCAAGTAGTTAACAAAAATATCCCTATCAAAAGCATGATGCTACAAATATCCCCTTCTAAGTAGCGTTTGGTCCCTAAAACAAGCTACATTGTAAAAATATGAGGATAACATCTCCTTATTTCTTCTTCTGATTCTTATGTCGTATTAGACCTTTTTTATGCTTCCACGGTATTTTGAGTTTTTTAATAATATTGTTACGAAGTTGCTTCTCGTTTTAGTCAACAGTAACCATTGACTTTTAAAATAAAATTATCTCTTTTTTTCACTTTTTTGTCATCAAAGGTATCTTTGAAGTTTCACCTACCAGACATTTTCACGAGTGTGATACATGAAATGTGTTATGAATTCCACTAAACATTTATTGTTAATTCTTGTATGTATGTTACATCTCCTGAGAAACAATTTTGAAAGCTCAAATGAATCCTGGAACTCACTTTTCTCTGTTGCAAAACTACTAAATGATACATTTTCATGAGAATGTTTTAACAAGACATAATCCTAAAAACTTTATATTTAATTGGTGTGCATTATTTATCTACATAAGACTTTTGTCAATTCTCTACAACTTTTGGTGTGCCTTTATATGATAAAGATTCTAAGTAGTACTCCACGTACTTCTTTGCTTTCAATTTCCAATTCACCAGATTCTCTAAGCAAACATGTGTATGGCATTTTCTTTTATGCTCTTTCTTTTTTTTTCACGTGCTAATGACTATGTTTGTATAAATCTACTTGTTTTGAAAAAAATAGCTAAAAAAATCCTTATTTTGAGATCAATAATGTTATGATGAAGCAATATAGAAACCAACACAAAGATTTATAGTGGTTAGATGAGTGTTAATATCTTGATTGGATTGTAATTTTGCATGTCTTTTTTGAAAATCAAGATATATTGGATAAGTTTTGGATAAACTGATATTTATGGATTCACGAGTAGGCCCGACAATCTTGAAACAAAGCATGATAAATGAGTTGGTTTGAATAAGTAATTATTGTATTGTGGTTTAAATGTGTAGCATCATAACATTGAACATGTTGAGATGTGTAACACCTTAACACAATGCGAGTCAAGATGGGTAACCTAAAAACTATGAAAATAGAATAGATTCAAATATGTTAAAATTATCAATAATATATTTGATGCTAAAATTAATAAAGATTACCCAAATAAATTATTCGTTTACTTGAAGTCTATTTTAACTTAAATAAATTGATTTTTTTTTAAAATGACATTTAAACTCAAATTGATTTTGCTTTAACTCATCCTGATTCGAACTCGTTCGAAGCCGTTACCCGATTCGACCAACTCACCCATTTTGCCAGGCTTACTCACCAACGTATGCTAACGTATTTTTAAGCATTATTGCAGGTGAACATTAAGTGAAGTATTTGAAAGCTTAAAATGTGCTAAAAGAAATCATCTTTGGAGATTTTTATATTTTTGTTATATTTTATTTCAATCTTCCTTATGAAAATGTAACCGCATGTTAAATATTAATAAAAGCTTTATGTTTCCGCTTCAAAATCTGTTATCGATCAATCACTTATACCCGAAAGGATTTGACACAATATTCCATTATTCTACGCTTTACTTACGTTGACTCATGATGTTTAGTGTCATTGTGGGCTTAGGCGTGATGTGGGTGTGAGTGGTGTCGGTCACGGCCCCTTGGCTCCCTCCCTCCACTACATGGGTGGTCACGGCGTGAAGGAAAAAGAAAAGGGAAAAAAGAGGGGGTGGTCAGGACTTGATGAGGGGTGATGATAACACATATGGTGATGACGTAGAGTGATGAGGGGATGGTGGTGTTAGTTGTTTATGTGGTGCACGTGAAATGATGGGGACTTTACCACCACAAATAGCCTTATGATGCTCCTATAGTAAATTTAAAGTTGAGTAACAATGTGTCACACCCCTGCGCCGTGTGCGGAATCCACGGTGCGATAAAGATCGATGGTTAAGTCATGCACAAGTATTGAAAGAAGAACAACCACAATGCATTATTAAAATTTCATAATGTTAAACAAGTTGTTTAGTTATAGGCATTCCAACTATGTACCAAAAGAATGACAACTACATACCCAAAAATATTGTTTACAAAATAAAACTCAAACAAGACAATTAAACAATAAGGATTAAGTTAGTTTCTAGTCCATCCTAGCTTGTTTCTTAATCTTGTTCTATCTTAGTATGGTCTCCTTAGTTGTCCTTGAGATGTTCTAAACCTGATTTCCTAAAACACGTGAAAAGTAACTGTCAACTACAAAAGTGATTGGTGAGAACAATAGGTTTAACATTTGTAAATATGAATTTGAAGTTGTAAAAATATGAATAAAACAGTTGTATAAATATGTCATGGATAATTGCAACACAAACTATCATCAAGTAAGAATAATGTGTGAAAACAATCAAATGACTGTCTGCTAAGATTCTGGCCAATTTAGCTCAAATTAAACCCGATCCTTTGTACTACAAGCTTCCCCTCATTGAGACGATCGTTTTTTGGTATATTATATGTGCAATTTGGTGAAGATTTGAGAGAGTTATGGTTGATTTTGTGTATGTTTTGTAGAGAGAGGCTAGACGAGTATGTAGAGAGAGATATATATGAGTGCTGCAATTAATGCAGAAAATGGGAGAAAATACGGGTTTTTATACCCCGAGTGGTTTCCCGCGTGTTTGGTCTTTCTCGGTTTCGGTTTCTCGTATTTTTATGTACGCGTCGTTACGATTACGTAAATGGATTGTTTGAATTGTAAATTAGATTTCTTTGATTGTTTTTGATGAGTTTTAAAATAGTAAAACGTAAAATATAATATTTTACTTAATTTTACTGTTCGTTTTCGAACCGTTTAACGAATATAGTTACGTGTATACCCGTAATTACATACGTTATTGGTCGTTTTATGTATTTATTGATGTCTACTCGTAATTATAAGTTCGACATTAATATCATTACGAATCGTCACCCATAATGATACTGAGTCTCGCTTACGCATTACAATTTGTTTGTCATACTATCCGTCATAACACTACGCACTAACACTATCCTATTACACCGAACGCAGTATATGTATAGGGTATACGTAGAGTCCAACTACCTGCCTTATCAGCCGCCAGCCCACCATTGTTTCGATATAATACAATAATGTTCTTTCCTAGCGTAATCGACTGTAAATAAATAATATATAATTGTTCCTAACTATATAAAATCCTATAACACACAAACATGCACATAAGAATCACATTGAGTCATTGACATATTGAATACGAATCACACTAACATATAGAATACAAGTACACATTGTTCTACCCTTGTCTATGACTACCATGACTTACTGTATAGATGTTACACATTGTCTTTGTATTTGCATGCCACAAAAATGCAAGAGAGACCACTATATGTGATAAAAGAGTTAGAAGTACGTTGTCTCTAGCCAAAAATTATGATTTTTAAGCAAGGTTTTGAATCGATTTTTTAGAGCATTTGGATGTACTTGTATTCCCTAGGGTTTGTTTCAAAACTTTAATAAATGCAATCTTGATTAAATTCTAATAAAGCAAAGTTTGGAGTATTCACATTCTTATGTATTTAATTCATACATATAGATTAAACATAATAAAATATATTGATAAAAACAAATTAGATGAAAATTTTAAAAACTAATATAAATATATATTTTATACATTTAATAGTTAAACTATTAAATGATTTCATAAACATTTAGAATCATAAAAATGGTTTATATATATATATATATGAAATATACATAAACATTTCAAACATTATTTTTATGTTTAATTATAATAATAATAATAATAAAGGCCTTGTAAATAAATAAATATTTATAATTCTATAAACTTTTATTTTAGTTTTAACATGAAATAATATAAATGACAAGTTATTTAGTTTATAAAACTTAATTTATAAAAAATAATAAAAGGTTTTATGAATTGTTGAGGAATAATAAGCCATTCAACTAGGGGGATCAATTTTGCCAAATCATGAAGTTAATTTGGAGCTTTAAAAGCCAAGAAATGAAATAAACAGTTGATAAAACGTGGGGGCCATATGTGTAAAAACCATAATTTCAATTTGCTCTCTCACTTGTCACCTTTAACGGATAATCCACGACCCGTTTACAACCCAACTACGAATAAGCATGATCACAGTTCCATTACAGCTCATCAATAGTCGATTAGGAAAGGATTAGAAGGTGTAAACGGTTGTCAATCACCAATTAATTTGGTTAAACGCGTTAATCCTTTCCTTGAATAATCTCGAGCAACCGGTAATTCAAAATCGTATAGAAGCACTATAAAAGCACCATTAAACCACACCACTAGAACCCTCTCAACCTCACGAAGCTATCTGGGCAAGAAACAAGAACACAAAGCAAATATTGATCGCGATTGGAACTAGAGAACGGCCGAAGCCTTTGCGTAGCTCAAACCCTACTCAAGCGTACACCAAACCAGGCAATTAATATGTCGTTAGAACCATAGGAACATGAGGATCAAAAGCCCTATGCTTTTGATCTCTCACAAACAACGAATTGAACAGATTAAGAATCGATTTGGATTAGGGCTCTTTCAAGTTGGTTCAAGGATTGAATAAAGCTTAATCAAATCTGATTAATTCAAAATAACATAAGATAGCCCACTGGTTGGGCACTCCGCATATGAGACAAGGGTCGGGTGTTTGTGTTCGAACCTTACCCGAAACCTTTTTATCCGGTTTCATGCCTTTTAACCCATTTAAAGCTATTTTTTTATGAAAAAACTTCTGGAAAAATTTTATGTAATTAAATTATTATTTAATAGTTTATTATTTAATCCAATAAACTATTTTAATTACAAGAGAATATAAATAAAACATAATAAAGCAAGATTTATTTT
The DNA here is from genome assembly GCA_009363875.1 of Mikania micrantha. Classification (NCBI taxonomy): domain Eukaryota; kingdom Viridiplantae; phylum Streptophyta; class Magnoliopsida; order Asterales; family Asteraceae; genus Mikania; species Mikania micrantha. The sequence continues at coordinate 33,098 of SZYD01000664.1, forward strand.
TACCAAAACATAAACTTTTGAAAAACTATTTTTAAACAATATAACCTTTAATCATTTATTTATTTCGTCACAACTTTAAGGAAATAAAAACTTTTAAATTTATATTTATATCAAATGTAAATGCTAAATAAAGGATTTTATTAACAAAGTAATTATTTATAAAACTTTATAATAAACAATAAGATGTACAAAATTATTTTTCTAAAAATCATTTATAACTTGTAATTTTATAAAATGATTTGAAAAATAATTTTATAAATTGTAAAATATTCACAAGTGAATACTATTTTGTTAGAAACTTTTACTCAATATATTATTTTTAAAATCAAAACCTTTTAAAAAATAAGTATTATATAGAATAATTTAGTTATATAAATAAATTGTAACAAACTAAATCATGATCAATGGGGCACAACTTTATATTCATAGACCTTATATAATAAATAAATTGAATATTAAAAATATTTCAATGTATTTATTATATTCAAATAAGAAAATTTAATTAATAATTAAATATTCCCAAACAATTATTCTTAGGGGCTGTTTGTTAGCATCTGAATGGGTCTAAATCTGAATGGTTCATATTCAGACCATTTGTTTCACGAAAAACCCACATCTGAATGGTAGCAGATGCCTGAATGGAGGTCTGAACTATTCAGACTTGAGGAGGAGTCTGAATCATTCAGATGTTGTTGGAAAATAAGGACTGACGAAGCAAAACCACCTTTCAAATAATCTTTGTAATAAATGTTGCAGGACACTAGCTTCCGAAGACAAATCTTCAGAAGAACCTTCGGAAGACAAATAAAAGCCAATTGCTTCCGAAGACAAATAAAAGACACTAGCTTCCGAAGACAAGTCTTCAGAAGAACCTTCGGAAGACATAAATAAAAGACAACTGCTTCCGAAGACAAATAAAAGAAAAATGCTTCCGAAGACAATACTTCAGAAGTTGCTTCGGAAGACTCTATCTGAAGACAAACCTCAGAAGACACTATCGGAAGAGAACACTTGCTTTCGAAGAATAAAAGTCATTTACTTCGGAAGACTTCCAAAGACATCTGCCTCGGAAGAAAAACAATATTTCAGAAGACATATGTTTCTTCTGATGAAAGAATAAATGTAACCTTCTTTTGGATAACTGTCTACATTAGATAGTTTTCTATAAAGAGCTTCCGAAAGAATAATGTTTTAGCATCAGTACAAAAGTCTGAACTAAGATCTTTAAAGATCCTATGTTGACTTTACACTTGTACTATTCTGATGCTACAGTGTCTGTAATAGTGTCATCAGTCTTATCAGTTTGTCTTCTTCTTGTATTTGTCCTGAAACATTAAATGTCGGGGCTATTTATACCCCAACATAGTCTGAATAAAAAATATATACAGAACAACACTTTTCTGAATCTTCTTTGTGTTGCCCTACTGTTTTCTCTTCTTTTCTTTTCTTCTAACTTATGAAAACTAAACACTAAAATAACTAAAGAGCAAAACTCAAGAGGGAGCAAAACACCAAAAGCTTTGTCTAAGCTCTTGATCCTGGTTAAGTTAGTCTCTCCTCAGCTCACCGGTTTTCTACAATTGGTATCAGAGCCTTGTTCTTTAGTTTTGGTTTAACCATCGAAACTAAAATTCAAAGCTCACCCTGATATCAGTGTTTAGTTTTCTTTTATCTTAATCTTTTCAAAATCTGCTAAAGATTGATTTTTGAAACTTTAAAGTGTTCAAAAATCCTTCAACCAAACTATCTTGAGTACTCACTATTGATTTACTCAAAACGGTTTAAACAAATGGCAGAAAAATTCACCTTAGACCCGCATAACACTGGTTCTGCCACGAAGCCACCAATTCTGGTTAGGCATCAATATAATATTTGGCAGAGACGGATGTTACATTTCCTGTCAAATAATCATACAGGATGTTGGAAGTCTGTCATGTTCGGACCTCATAAACCAATGGTCTTGGACACAGAGACTGGAGATGATGTCCCTAAGGATCCCCGAAACTATGCTGAAGAAGACTTTCATAAATTGGAGCTTGATGCCAAGGCACATGCTCAGCTGGCCATGGCCCTTCCGAATGAAATCTATTCGGGTCTTCTTCACCATGAGTCTGCTAAGGACTTATGGGATGCTCTAAAAGAGCAATTCGGTGGTACTGATGATGTTGTAGCCAATACTAGAGAGATATTGGCTCAACAATATGAGACATTCTGCCAACTAAATAATGAGTCACTGACTCAGCAATTTGAAAGGTTCACTTCTCTCTTAAGTGAACTAAAATTAGCTGGTCAAGTGTATCCTCCTGTCTCAGTTCTAAATCGATTTTTAAGATCTCTCCCTGAAAAATGGGAAACTTACTCTATAGTCATGAGATCTTCACCAGATTTTGGTAAACTCTCACTTACCCAACTTCATGGTAAGTTACTCACTTTTGAGCGAGAGATTGACTAGAAAAGAAAACTAATAAAATCTGGAAAATCAACTGAAGAGTATGTTCAAGGGAACACTGCTCTCCTTAGTCATAACTCTGTGATAAATGATCAGGGTTATGATGAACATATTGACATAACTACTGGTATCACCTCTTCATTCTCTTCATGTGATGACCACTCTCTCCCCTCTGACCATCCTTGTTTTATCATGGACGATCTTCATCAAGTTCCAAGTGATGACTTGGAAGAGATGGATATTCTCCATCAACTGGCTCTCTTGAGCATAAGAACTAACAAGTTCTACAAGAGGACAGGAAGAAAATTTCCTGGTATCCATGGAAAAACCAGGATTGGTCTAAATAAGGCTACTGTCCAATGTTATAGATGTCATGGCACTGGACATTTTTCCAAGGAATGCACTAATGCTTCAAACTCTAACCCTTCTTCTTATGTGACCTATCCAAACATACCTTCACACACCTCTTCAACACCACATTCACCCACCTTTTCTTCTTTCAAAAGGTCCAATAATCCTCAAGAATCAGCACACATTGCACAAAACTCTTCTAACAATGTGCAATATGTACAAACTGCAAATGGAAACATGTACCAACTTACTCCTGCCTCACTTCAAGTTGTTACAGCTCCTTCTTCACAAATAAATGCTCCCGGACATGCTGTCAAATCTTCATCATCTGGTCAACAGGCTCTTTTCTCTCAAGAGTACATAGACTGGAGTAGCTTGCCTGAAGATGTTGGCCATGCCCTCATCACTTTTGAACCAACAAATTTTGCTCTTATGGCTGTTGGTGAAGATTCTTGCTCTTCTGATCAACCTGAAGCAGATATTTCTGATGCTCAGGTATCCTCTTCCACCTTAGAAAAATTATGTTCCAATGCTTGCATAGAGGCTTTTGCAAAAATAAAGAAAGCCAATATGTTGCTTCAAAAGCAAAATCAGGATTTGGAACAACTTCTGGACAATAAAAATTCTGAAATGGAAAAATTAATAAAATAAAAGATAATGAACTATGTGCCTTGAAAACTGAGAAAATCAATTTACAAGCATCTTTTGATCTACAAAGAGAAAAATATTATGCTTGTAAAGATGAACTATCTCAAACTCAAGTAAGCTGTGAAAAGTGGGTTGAATCTTGCAAAGGATTCAAGATGCTTTTACAAAAGCAAGTTCACAGCAAGGCAAGATTTGGAATTGGGTTATAATCATACTGCTCAACCGGATGATTATACACCCATTGATAATAATAAGGAAGAAACTACTCTCCTGAACCTGTTTCACCAACCTTTCTTCCTGATGAAATTCCTTCAATAAAAGATACACCTTCGTTGGTGTATCAGCCAAACTATTTCTCTAAGTTTGTATATCCCACTAATACAAATCTGACCAGAATAGAAAAATCTCAGTTGAACTCAGTTCAACACAATAACTCTTCAGAACAAAGTGAGATTGCTCCTAATATGAGCCCTACTCCTTGTTCAGAAGAAACAATAAAGTCTGGATTCACTTCTAATATCAAGTCAAATCTTGATAAAGGAAAGAACCTATGATAAATATCCAGTTTCCTCCTTCTCATCCTCATCCTCCTTATCCCACAATGAAAGCAAACAGACCTTTCATCCCAAATTATTCCTCTCTTTCCCAGCTTGCCTAAAATGTTTTAAGTACAATCATGCTACTGAAAACTGCAGAACAAAAACACCTTTGGAGAAAGCTAGGATAAAGGCAAATAAGTTGAAAGCTGATCATACTTCTTCATCTAAAGGGAACCTCCCTAATAAGATGAAGAAAGTAAGAACAGCAAGTAACAAATCTGTTGGGACACATCCTCATTCTTCCTCTGTCTTACCCTCTTCCTTGAGAACTAACTCCAGACCTTCCATTTTGGGAACACCACCTCCTTACTCTACGGTGAACCCAGTTTCTTGCTCTAATAATGGTGCTAACCTCTTCTCCCGTGGATTCTCAAATCAATCTTCTCCAACAAAATCATCAACAACTGCTGTTAATGATGCAGAAATTGATGAAAGATACACAACAAAATAAACCAAACAAATAAATAAAATAAAATACCCCATGTCTAATCTTTTGTACATAATTCTCATGTGCAGAATCCTCTTCAAACCAAAATCATCTCTGGTATGTGGATAGTGGAGGATCTAGGCACATGACTGGATGCAGATCCATTCTAAATGACTTCATTCCAAATAATGGTGGATCTGTTTCTTTCGGAAATAATGCAAAAGGTTGGATAGTGGGATCCGGTTCTGTCTCAAGGAAATTTGAAATTTAAAGATGTTAGCTTAGTTGAAAACCTCAAGTTTAATCTCTTGAGTGTTTCTCAACTGGCTGACAAAAATTTTAATTCATTTTTCACTAAAGACAGTTGCAAAATTCTTTCTCCAGAAATAAACTCAAAAATAAAGGTCTTGATTGATCAACACACTTTGCTAACGGCTAAAAGAAGTGGAAACGTCTATATTGTAGACATGACTACTGATTCTCAACATCTTCTCCTACATGTTTGATAGCCAAGGCATCATCTTCTGAAACCACTCTCTGGCACAGAAGACTTAGTCACCTTAATCACCAAACTCTTCATAAGCTTTCCACCCTTTCCTTAGTAAGAGGATTGCCTTCTAAAGAATTTCATTTTGAAGGTCAATGTGAATCTTGCTTAAAGGGAAAGCAACATAAAACTTCACATAAGTCTATTGAGGAATCCAAAACAAACTAACTGTCTTAATCTGCTTCATATGGATCTGTTTGGTCCAGTGAAGGTAGCTAGTTTGGCAAGAAAAAGATATTGTCTAGTTGTTTTAGATGATTACTCAAGATTTTGCTGGACCTTCTTCCTTTTCAGCAAAGATGAGACTTCTGATAAAATAATTGCTCTTGTCACTCATCTTGAAAGACAATTCAGTCTTCCTGTTAAAATGATAAGGAGTGACAATGGCACAGAATTCAAAAAAATTTTGTCTAGTCCTTGATAATTTGTATTTCTAAAGGAATCCTTAGACATATAGTGCTCCTAGAACTCCTGCTCAAAATG